>RJVU01017609.1:255742-335603 GCA_003731715.1 Anabarilius grahami
ATATAACACTATAAATCATATATAATACTAAATCATTGTTTGTTCATGCGCCATAACCAACCAACCGTGACGCAGAATATATGATACATTATCTTTAAAAACAAAGTATTAACGCATTCATCATATTGCATTATACTGACATGCTGATCTCGATCATTAAAGTTGTTCAGAAAAGTTATTAAGTATTATTTTTCTCACCTTATCCCCAGGAGACCAACTTTTTGGAGAACATCAAAAACAATTGCAAAAAGTAAAGATCCCTAAAAGTAAATACGATCAAACAAATCCGGTTTGTTTCTGAAAAGTAGATCCATAAGCGTGAGCACTTGTGCTGTCACTGTGAAGATTTCTTTGTTAACGTCCGTCTCATACTGACTCTCTGCGTGTTGTTCTGGCACAAAGAACGTACACACCGCTTTGGGCTTCTCTTCTGTCAGCTGTTCAGCAGGGGGTTCTTAGGGAAATGTAGTTCTGTTGACATATCACCAGTCCTTCAAACCAGCAAAAGAACATCATATCCCAGAAATCCGTGCGGGAGACTTTCCATGTGGCTGGCCGTTGTTTGAAAACAAAAACGTAGACAGTTTGTCATATTGTTGTCACGGCAAAATATAATCGCCTTTTCAACTGTAGCAAAGCCCATAATGTTATTTTGTTACAACAAGAAAAATAAAAAAATATATTAGAAAAAGTAATGTATCCTTGAATATTTTACTTTTGTTTTTGTACATTAAAAGGCTGGTGTTGATATTGCGTTCCTTTCTTTCTGTGACTGTAGAGAGCCGACTTGATTAAAAACAAACAAAACAGGTAATTCTCTGGACAGACTGGGAAACGGGAAAAACCGTGATGACTAGAAACTTGATCTACCTTGTGTGATGATATACATTACGAAATATGCAAATTATTATAGGAATATTATATGAATTATATAAATTGCGATATATGCAAATAATTATAGGAATATTATTAAAACTATTTTATTTAGTATTAAAAAAAATTATAGAGAAAAACAAAACTACAAGGAGAAATCATCTTTATTTAAAAATGCGTCAATGCCGCCATCTTGTGGTCATTTTATTTATTGTGGCGATGTTTCGCGCGCATTATTTTCTGACAGATTGGATAACACAGTCCCACAGACAGACACACATTATATTACAATAATATATTATACATATTACAATAATAGGGAATAATAGGTATTCTTGGGTCAACTTTCCACTAGAACATTAACATAAGAATCTAATTTTGCAGCAACAGTGACATTTGTAAAGTTCCTTTTTATCGGACGAACTCGTCTTTTAGAAGAGAGAGCACTATCATAAACTCCTCTGGTAAGTTTTATTTACTTATTTTCAGTAACCTTTCAAATAACCCAGACGTATAATAACTGTTTTAACATAAGGTGCTCGGTTTGTTGGCCTTACAAAATTTTCCATGGTTTACATAGTCAACCTACAACAGTCACTGCAATAAAATGACTTGGATTTAACCTCAGCTGTTATCAAAAATGAAATAAAATTAGCGATTTTCAAAGCCTCTTACACTATTTGTACAAAAGTAATTTATGATAGGGTTTCTAGTAGTAACGATATCGATAGGTTATATCTTCATATGAAGTAAATCTGATGAATGTGTAGGACTCTGCTTCTGACTCTGAACAAAGCATATAAAGGCTGGGAAAATGACTTAGAAGTTTTTTATTGATGGGTTAGAAATATAAAGTTTTAGTACCAAAATACATTGTGTAAATACCATAAGTAAATACGTAACACCATAATAAATGCCTTAATTACTATAACTTTTTGATTATTCTCACATATTATTGTGACATATCATATTATTACTTTCCCCCTGTGAACAAAACTACAGTTGAGCATCATTAGAGCTAGTAAATGTAAGGTTTTAACTGAAAGAGTTGATTAAAAGCTCAGCGACACTCTTTCAACAGTCTTTTTCACAGGTTCAAATAAGCATCCTTATAGTACAGGTGTGATAGTCCTTGGCCTATTCAGCCGAAAGAACTGGAACAGCACACCGCACAGTTCTCTATAGCGGAGCCCGTACAGGTACGGAGCTAAGGCTTTGGGCAGGATGAGTAAGATGTTAGATACCACCAGGGACATCCACAGGTTTGCTCTGAGGTCCAGAGTCTCACTATTGTGGCAAAGCATCAGCTCAATCATCAAAACCAGCAGGGGACAGAAAGCCAGGAACAGGTGAAGATAATGGATGAAAAATGTTCCTTTAGCACGGGACGAGGCCTGGCCCTTCCATACGCCCGAGCTACGCGTACAAAAGTAGAGGATGAGGTAACCAGACAACACCAGGAGAAGGATGAAAAGAATACTCGTGACCGTCAACAGCATGGAGACATGGAGTGGGCGAAAGTGGCTTACAGTCAAAACCATGAGCAAAGGCAGGGAGCAGATATGGAGGGCGCAGGGACCCGTACTATGGTACCACAAAAACATGCCAATAGCTGCCGCAGGGATAAAGACTGAGACGGCCCAGATGGCAGCGACCGCTCCGTAGGTTCGCGACACAGGCCACACTGCCAGGTAGCGAAGAGGTGATAACACGGCAAAGCAGGTATCCAGCACCATTGCTGTAATACTTAGAACTCCAGAACTGTATAGTACCGCAGATAGGAAGAGCAGCACGGCACACGGCCACTCTGTCATCAACACACCAGCTAAATTGATGCAGGCACTCAGGATATTCATGCAAACAAAGAGTAGGTCGCTGAAGAGAAGATTGGCCAGGAGGAGGTATCGCGTCTGCTGCCGCAGATCAATGCGGGACATGATACGTACTAGAAGAACCGGAGTGGTCAGCAAAATGGCCAGGAAGGCCAAAATGGGGCACATCTGAAGCACTTTCATGTGGCAGGGAGGAATGAATCCATGCCACTCGTGCGCAAACATCTCCGCTTGGCTTTCAGAGGAGTTCGAAAAATTAGAGGAACGTCTGTGAATCTCAGCTCGACCAGACTTGTTGTACCAATTGCCAAATGAACAAAGCAGAGATAAAAAAAGGTCTTCTGCAGCAAGGTAGAAAAGCTCAGACTTTCCCTCCATCAGAGTTTCCATCTCTTGGCACGTGTTTGTGCGTCCAATCCAGGGCAAAAAGAGCGAAGGACAGGTAAATGTGTCTCTGCTTTCCTCTTCCCGCAGACTGTGGTAAGTGATTTAGGGGACAGATGTGGATTTGTCACAGACACGCTTCTAGATGGTTTCCGTGGAGATCGAGAAACAGGTAAATATCACTTCACAGCTAAAAGGATCAGAATGACACTCTGGGGTTTTGCACCAAGGCATAAATATTGATACGTCTTCCGAGAATCAGAACTATTGCGTAACATTTACAGTGTTATTTTTGGACTGATTGATTGTTTAACTTAGAGGACTAAGTGCCACACAGGTTAAACATTGAACACTTACAGGAAATTGGAGAAAGACACAATCATGTAAAAATCCTGAAATGTAAATTTATTTATCTTACCAAGAGAACAAAACAGCACTCAAAAACAAGAGTATGAATCAATATTGTGGTCATGAATATCAACATACAGTATATAGCTGGGGGAATCTCACAGAAAATTGTCAAGAAATGTTCTTAAAAAAATCTGTTTTTGCATGAAGAAATTTAAGCCTGTTTTATAACCATTAAAGGGTCAGTTCACCCAAAAATGAAAATAATGTAATTTATTACTCACCCATATGCCGTTCCACACCCGTAAGACCTTTGTTAATCTTAAACACAAATTAAGATATTTTTGTTGAAATCCGATGGTTCCGTGAGGCCTGCATAGCCAGCAATGACATTTCCACTCTCAAGATCCATTAATGTACTAAAAACATATTTAAATCAGTTCATGTGAGTACAGTGGTTCAATATTAATATTATAAAGCGACGAGAATATTTTTGGTGCACCAAAAAAACAAAATAAAGACTTATTTAGTGATGGCCGACTTCAAAACACTGCTTCAGGAAGCTTCGGAGCGTTATGAATCAGCTTATTGAATCATGATTCGGATCGCGTGTCAAACTGCCAAACTGCTGAAATCACGTGACTTTGGCGCTCCGAACAGCTGATTCGACACGCTGATTCATCATGCTCCGAAGCTTCCTGAAGCAGTGTTTTGAAATCGGCCATCACTATATAAGTCGTTATTTTGTGTTTTTGGTGCACCAAAAATATTCTCGTCGCTTTATAATATTAATATTGAACCACTGTACTCACATGAACTGATTTAAATATGTTTTTAGTACCTTTATGCATCTTGAGAGAGGAAATGTCATCGCTCCCTATGCAGGCCTCACAGAGCCATCGGATTTCAACATAAATATCTCAATTTGCATTCCGAAGATTAACGAAGGTCTTACGGGTGTGGAACGACAGGAGGGTGAGTAATAAAGCAATTCTGTAATGACAGAATTTTAATATTTGGGTGAACTAACCCTTTAAGTTTTACATATATGAGAAGGAAATGCAAAAAAAAAAAATCGTATTGTTATTATGAAGATTATTCTGTGTGGATATACAGGACGATCTTCATAATGACAATGAGATTTTTTCCCACATGATGACAATGGGAATTGAATGTAATGTCATGAAAATAATGTCATACTGCCAAATATGTTACTGTTATAAAACAGGCTTCATTTTCTTTATGCAAAATAGATTTGTTTCAAATAATTTAGAAATATTACACATACACATAATATTGAAGTGAAGTGAAGTGAAGTGACATGTGGCCAAGTATGGTGACCCATACTCGGAATTTGTGCTCTGCATTTAACCCATCCAAGTGCGCACACACACAGCAGTGAACACACACACCGTGAACACACACCCGGAGCAGTGGGCAGCCATTGCTGCGGCGCCCGGGGAGCAGTTGGGGGTAGGGTGCCTTGCTCAAGGCTCTCACCTTAGTCGTGGTATTGAGGGTGGGGAGAGCGCTGGACATTCACTCCCCTCACCGACAATCCCTGCCGGACCTGAGACTCGAACCCATGACCTTTGGGTTTCAAGTCCGACTCTCTATCCATTAGGCCACGACTGCCCTATGGTATTGCACATACCATTCAATCGTTAGTTTAAAAATGAAAATATAAAAAAGATTGAAATATATGTAATATACTTTTATGTTAACAGTTAAAATGCTTTAATAGATTATTAGTACTAAATATTAAAATGTTTCTTTTGAGATCTCCTTCTTGCTCACAAGTGAATTAAATTCACTCTTCTGCAAATGAATCCTCCAAAAACAGAGGGACCATATACAGTTATTTTGCAGGGTGGCTCTCCTCTAGCTTCAAGTCCACTCTTCTAGGCTGCACTCCTCTGACTCTGATGTCTCTTCTTCCACAACACCTGCTGGACAGTCTCATAAATCTCGCGATAGCGCAATATGTACAGGTAAGGAGTGCAACAGCGTGGCAACACCATCAATACGCACATATTCACCAACTCAATCCACACTCCCAAATCATCCTTGGTTTCTTGCTTTAAAAGAGCCAGCTCGACAGCAAAGACCAACGCAGGTACAAAATACATCATGAGCAACAGAGTGTGTGCCAAAAGCGTCATACGCGCCCGGGAATACCGACTACGCCATATACCAGAAGTCTTGGTGATGATGTAGAGATGTATGTAACAGTACACGATGAGAGCAGTGCAGAGGCTGACGGCAATGATGAAGTACAAATGAACGCCAACCTTCATTTTCTGTTCCAATGAGTGCAGTGCAATCAACACCAAACACACTGGACTGCTCTGCTGGTCCCTGCCCATCACCGACTCAAACATCACTAGCAAAGAGACTGGACACACTGCGGCCATCACCCAAAGGCTCATGATTATCTTCTTAGCCCGAGATGGTGGGAGAATATCTTTGTAACGTAAAGGCCAACGTACAGCCACATACGTGTCGACGACCATCAATGTGACGGTGAGCACAGAGCAGCTGTACGTCATCACCATGCTCACCATCATAAACTTACACAGCGAGTGGGGCATTTTCAGTCCCACAGAGTTGCAGGAGACCATCGTAAGGTTTATGGTGAGGAAAAGCATGTCGGCGAAGAGCGTGTTCGCGAGGAGCAGGTAGCGGGTCTCTTGACGTAGCGAAGGAAAGCACAGTACGCAGAGGGACAGAACAGGGTTGACCAGCATTGTGACAGAGGTTAGCAGAACCGTGGGGATGAGGAACAGGTCCATGTGTTTGCTTTCCATTATGCGGTACCAATCCACAGAGATGTTAATGAAAGACTCAGTCATATTTAGAGTCCAATGCCACACTATTTTTAGAGAAAACTTTGGGGTGAAGAACAATTGCTCCTCGGTATGCTGAGACTGGAACGGTGGAGCACATATACAGCTTCTCTACCTACAGAAAACAGAAAAACCATGAGTACAAAAATATGTACATCACCTACACATCATATGATCTGTAAAATTAGGATAAGGCTTCAAAAAAACAAATTTTTTTTCAAACAAAATCAAATTCAGTTTTATTTTCAAACCACAAGGAAAAACAGCAGAAGTATTCATGACGCATCCTGCACTACAGTTTTTTTTTTTGTCCAATCAAATGCTCTATAGAATACGAATACATTTCCTGGGTAAATTTCCTGTTTCAATAGTAAGTGAGTCAACACAGGAAGATCATCAATTTCTGGTGGACTTTAAAAACTCGTCAACTTTTACTCATCCTCATATTGTTCCAAACCTGTAGGACTTCTTTCTTCTGTGGAACATAAAAGAAGATACACTGCTGGTCATAATTTTGGGATCAGGAAGATTTTTAATGTTTTTAAAAGAAGTCTCTTATGCTCATCAAGGCTTTATTTATTTGATTAAAAATACACACACACAAAAAGAAAAAACAGTAATATTGTGAAATATTATTACAATTTAAAATAACTGTTTTCTATTTGAAAATATTTTAAAATGTAATTTGTTCTTGTGTTGGCAAAGCTGAATTTTCAGCATCATTACTCCAGTCTTCAGTGTCACATGATCCTTCTTGTAACCATAATATGATAATTTGCTGCTCAAGAAACATTTAATGTGTACAATTGTACAAAATATTTGTGTACACATTTTTTTTAAGGATTCTTTAATGAATAGAAAGTTCAAAAGAACAACGTGTATTTAAAATATAATCTTTTGTAATGTTATAAATGTCTTTACTGTTACTTTTGATCGATTTAATGTATCCTTGCTGAATAAAAGCATTAATGTCTTTAAAAAAAAAATAAAAAAAATTCTTACTGACCTCAAACTTTTAAACGGTAGTGTACAATGTTACAAAAGCTTTCTATTTCAGATAAATGCTGTTCTTTTTAACTTTCAATTCATCAAGGAATCCTGAAAAAAAAAGTACACAGCTGTTTTCAACATTGATAATAATAAGAAATGTTTCTTGAGCAGTAAATCGCCGTATTAGAATGATTTCTGAAGGATCATGTGATACTGAAGACTGGAGTAATGATGCTGAAAATTCAACTTTGCCATCACATGACTAAATTACTTTGTAAAATATATTAAAAAAGAACACAGTTATTTTAAATTGTAATAATATTTCACAATATTACTGTTTTTACTGTATTTTTAATTAAATAATGCAGCCTTGGTGAGCAGATGAAACTTTAAAAACATTAAAAAATCTCACTGATCCCAAACTTTTGAACGGTAGTGTATTTTGAGAAATGTCTGTGTTTTGGTTTGGGAAGTCATTGATAAACAAAATGGTTTAGTTACCAACATTCTTCAAAATACCTTCTTTTTTGTTCCATGGAAGAAATACATAAAGGTTTTGAATGATATGAGGGAGAGTAAAAGATGACAGAATTGTCAGGTTTGAGTGGACTATCCCTTTAAATGGTTATAATGGCCTGAATGAATCTTTCCAGTTTGCAGTTTCTCCAAAAAAGATGGATAAATGTTACATTGAACATCATAATAAAATAAAAAATAAAATCATTAAACATAAATTAAAACCATCAAAGCATCAATCATCAAATAAAGCATTTATTGACTTTTTCTCCCAATACAAATTCCAGTATATGGGCCTGAACGATGAACAGAGAATAAAAAAAAAAATAGTCCAAACACTATACCTATAATTAGAACAAAAAGTTAATTGTTTTTTCTAACGTATTCTTGATAATACTGCCTTAAAAAATGCAGAAAATGAGCAAGTCCATATTTTCATGAAAACATTACGACACAAATCAAAGGGTTAATAGCGATAACAGTATGAAACGCCTCATAAACTTAGTTTAATTTAAATTCTCAACCACAATGCCAAATGCCACAAGTTTCAAATTCATGATGACAAAAACAAATGTATGCAAAGAATGTGTCTTGTACTGTTGTAGAAACTCGTCTCTAATAATACACTATCATTGTGACATGCCACATAGTTCCAACACCATTCCTGGTCCACAAAACACTTTGTTAGTTTTAGCCCTGTTTCACCAACAAACAGTCCACAGAAGAAGAATGAAATATGGATGCATATTATCGATTAACTGTGTTTAAATGACTCACGTACCTGTTCCACACATACACGTGTGCAGTAAATTCTGCTTCCATCCAAACCTCCATTAGACTAATGTCGCCCCAGATCAATACCTCCCGACTCTGTCCTTGTTATCAGAGCAGGCGTTCCACTGATGCGCACAGATCCGTAAACGATCGCACGGCACTAACACTCTTTCAGCTCTCCATGGTTACTTAGCATTTGGTGTAAATTGTGCTGACCCTCCCCATGACAGGCCGTTCAGATAAACTAACACTAACACCGTTATTACTTCAATGTCCCTCGACACTATTATGCACCTCATATCCGGAGCTAAAAGCTTATAAAGCAATAAATGAGATGAAGATTTAAACAAACAAACAATATACAAAAATGTTGGCATGACCACCAGCCTTTAAACAAATGATGCTAGTAGTTTGCATTATATATGCAAACCTGATGCTGCAATGTATCTCCAATAAACAAAACACTGAGGAAGTTTGCTGAATGAAAAAGTTTATTCATTGTCAATTACGAATACAAAATCCGTCATTTCCTGTCCTTCTTGTAACCAGTGTTCCAGAGATGCTTCCTCCTGTGCTGTCCGTCATCATCGTCATTATATTTATCCTCCCCTAACTCCTCATCCTCATCACTGCTGTACTCATCCTCCCTTCCTTCTTCCTCCTGTTCTCTTGCCATCAGTTTGTGAAAAACATGGAACTCCTCTACAGTTGCAATGGCGACTTGCGTCAGGTAGGTTTCCTCAGAGACGCAGAGGACGTCTTTGAGCGGGGGGTTGGCGATGAGTGTTTGGCCCTTCTTGTCAGGCGTCTGGTACAGTCCCCTCCGCTCCAGAAAACAGTGACGACACCGCAGCTCAGACAGAGACAACCCGAACAGCTTCGTCTTCACCATCTCTGCCTGCCGCACACCCATACGGAAATATGCATACTGCGGGGGGAAAAACAAGCTATGAGTCAGTTTGTAACTACTGTAAAACAAACAATGACCTCTAAATGCCAACTTCAATGACCCGCAATGGCTCACACAATGAAACGTCATAAGAAAACCATTTACAAGGATAGTTTACCCTAAAATAACAAAATTCTGTAATCAAGGGAAACTTTTAGTGAAGACTGGTTCAAACTTGTTCAGCTGTAATACCCGTCATACCTGAAATTTATACTCCAGCTGGGCCAAATCCTCCTCCAAAACCTCAGGTGATTCTCTCAGGATGTCTGTGACCTGTTGGACGGTGAAGAGGCATTTCTCTCTGAGCAATCGGGACACCATGTTTACCCTCTTGATTGGCAGGACCATGACCTTGGGGTAGTGACTGATCATCCTCTGCAGACTGCCTGTGGACAGATTTCAACTTGAGTGGCTTTCAAACTGGGGTCTATGGAGTCCATTAAAAAAATTACATAATGCATTTTAACATCCCGCCATCATTTCGGCTATGAGACAATGCTTCGTTGCTTCTGACGTTTCCACACCGATGACGAAATTTTCCAGCTAGAATAAAACATTTTGTTGTTGTTGTTGTTATTGAAATGCAGATGCAATGTTCTTTCTTTTGATCAATTGCATGTTCAGATATTCATACAACAAAATATTCTGGGGTCCATGAAAGTTTTATGAAAATTTTCAAAAATACTGGTGGTGGCTAGCAACTTTTTCTTTCTTTTTTTTTAAAGCGCTGGCATGTAAAACGTTAACAATGAGGGGGGAAAAACCCCAAAGAGTCGGAGCCAAAAGCCTCATGGGCAAAAAACATGTTGAGTCAACTCATGGACCTTTCCTGATCTCAACCCCTCCCCACTTTGCTTCCTGTTGATTGTCTATACTGTTCTGTATCTCAATAAAGGCAAAAAATAATAAATCCAAAAATAAATAAAGAATAGATAAAAAATAAAGAAAGAGATAAAGAAACTAAAGAAGAATTAGCGTTTAATTGAGAAACTTGCAATGTACAGGTTTAAGGTTTAAAATGCTTTGGAGCAATATTTATTATAAAAAGTTCTTTAATACAAAGTAAATATTTTATATTTTCCAAATAATGTTTCAATCATTTGTTTTACATTTACACTAGTTTAAAAGTTTGGGGTCAGAAAGATTTTGATAAAAAGTCTTAGAAGTCTCTTATGCTGACCAAGGCTGCCTTTATTTGATCAAAATACAATAAAACAGTATTATTGCTAAATATTATTACTATTTAAAGTCATTGTTTTCCATTTATTATATTTATAATGTAATTTATTTATTCATGTGATGGCAAAGCTGAATTTTCAGCATCATTACTCCAGTCTTCAGTGTCACATGATCCTTCACAAATCATTCTAATATGCTGATTTTATGCTCAAGAAACATTTCTTATTATCAATGTTGAAAACAGTTGTACTACTTCATATTTTTGAGGAAAGTGCGACACAGAAAGTTCAAAAGAACAGCATTTATTTGAAATAAAAAGTAACTAAGTTTCTTTACTGTTTTTAATCAATATAATGCATCCATGCTGAATAAAAGCATTAATGTCTAATAAAATCTTACTGACCCCAAACTTTCGAACAGAAGTGTAATTTGCTACTAAAAAAGATGCATCACCTTCTACCAATCCCATCTTCCTCAGATGATTGATGCGCTGCTGTAAGTCTGCACCTTTCAATGAATATACCTCTGGACACTTCTGCATTATTTTCAGGATACTGGAGGGATTTAATCCCAGGATTAACAGTGCTGTCAGAACAGATGGAACATGTTTCCCACGGCTCTTCATTGCACCTTCATGCATCTCCTCGGCTTGAGTTTCTGAGAAGCCCATCTCGAGCAAAGAGCACAGGGTGAGCGGGGTCACGGGTCTGTGGGTGGCCTGACTGGTGCGAGATGGATTCGCTTGATGGGGCTCTTGTGTGGTGCAGAACGGCATATAACCTCTGCTCACAGCCACAGGACAAACACGCCATCTCCACATCCATTGCACCATCTGAGACACAGAGAGAGGCGGCAAATGCTGTTCAATTCAATACACATTGGTGCCAAATAGTGTTTGGACACAATAAATCTAAACACGTTTGGAACAATATATCAGCTTTTCTCAGAACCAACTTTACTTTTCTGAGCTATTCGTTCTTAGTGTATCAAGTCAATTCTCCTCAAATGTATATAAAAGGTAAATTTAAATACATTAACTTATAATAATTTATATTGTAATAAAATGACAAACAGCCCAATAGCTAAGTACAATAATATATTGAAATTTTAATTTAAAATATTCAAGATTTTCTATAAACAAAAAATAATTTAAGGGTTTTTAACTCGGTGTTTTAAACTAATTTACAAAAATACTGCTAGAAAAAAAACCTAGCATTTCTTTAATTTGAGTCTCCCTTATATGTGTGTATATACGTCGAGATAACTTTGTTTAGGGGCAATAAGTTATTTTTAATCAGCTTTAGCCAAAACAACGAGAATAGTTTCAGATTTATGTATGAATAACTAACCTTGCATTTCGAGGCAGATATTTCTTGCAAAATTATTTCTAGTTTTAACGTTGTTTTCGGGTACCCAGATTTTCTAGCAATCATACATACCGTTATATTAGTTACGCCATTAACCCATTTTTTATTTGATTCATCACAATTGTTACTCTGGTTCCCACCAGCAAATCACTGACGGAATCTATTTGATACAAAGTCACAGTTCGCTGCATCGCGACACTTTATTAGCAGCTGTTGAACACTCAAGCTAGTGTTTAATTCTATGATAATGTGTAAAATTTCTTCTATCTTTTTGTCCTCACCTGTTTTCTGCATACATGTGTACCCATATCTGTGCAGCGTCAAAACACCCCCGCGCTGAAACAACAGCCCGAGCTCAAAAGTTCCGGATGTTTGAACGGAAGACGAAACAAAAATGAACTGCAATCATTTTTATTCAAGAATTCCAGTGACATTAACATTTTATAGAGGCTTTACAAAGCCTGAGAGCAATTTTAATTAATACCAGAGTTACAGACAGCCAAAGCAAATTATGCCATTAACAATTTATTCATAAGATAAAATATTCATAGATAAGATAAAATATTCATAATTTAAAAAGGTTAAAATCAACCTAAAATATTTTAAAACTCTGAAAGCCTAATAACAGGTCTCAAAACTCGGGTGACCCTCATTCAGGTCAAGGTCAATCTTTTAATAGGACAATCCTTGCGCTCAACACCATTACAACAGACAGCAAGAACTTTCTACATCTCAGAAAACCATGTTTTAAACCTCTATTAAAGGTGAAATACATAACACATTTGATGAATACACTCCAAATCCTTCACCAAACACAGAGATAAAGCAGTTTCTTAGCAACACAGATGGCTTCCATTCCCAGTCAGTTTCCTTTTGCTCTTTGGACGGACTGGTATCATCAAGAAGGACAGCAGGTGGACGGAGAGTTCTGCAGAGATTGTACATTAGTGTGCATGGTGACATTAGATGTAATGTCATAATTAGTTGGCCAGAACGCATTAGCGTTTCTTTCACAACAGTTCCTCATTCATCGGTGAGGTATTTCAGCAGCTCGGACTGCAGTGCCGCCATTGTTCTCCTCTGCTCCTCATCCTCCTCATCTTCATCTTCTAAAGGAGTGTCTTCAGATGTGTTCAGGTTGTTTTCGGGGTCCAAGTAGAGGATGTCTGCTCGGTGCACACATGACGAGTTGGACTCCACGTGCTCTGTGGATTCTGAGATAAAATCTTATATCGTATGAAATCTGTAGCATTGGATTTTAAGTAAAATGTGTTTGACAGAGCTGAATATTATCTTTTTGGTAGCCAAAAGCATAAACAAACTAAACCAATACCATTGCTGGAGGGAAAGACCTCTCCCCACGAGTACTCTGCTAGATTTATGGGTTGCTGTATCCACTGCGAGTCCAAGAGCTCCTCTAGAGTCGTTCTCTGATCAACCTCTGGGTGCAAAAGACCAGCCAACAGGGCATACAACTCTAAAACAAGAACAAAGCAACAGGTTGTACTGTAATAAAGTCACGATTTGTGAAATTAGTCGCATGTCTCTAGTCGGTCCTCATGGTTGTGATGAAGGAGATCTTCAAACCTGTAGATATCCGGCATGGAGGGTTGAGTCGGGCCTGCAAGGTTTCTTCCACACTGCAAAATGGGTTTTCACTGAACAGTAAGGTGTATAAGAGCACTCCTAGAGACCACATCTCCAGCTCTGGACCCTCATATCTACATACATCAAAAACATCACAATGAAATATGGAGCTTGCAGTCTCATATTTAACCTTTACATGCAGTCTGAAATGAGAGCACAGCACTAGCAAACCACAACCATCTAACCATTCCCCATAGACAAAATCACGTCCCCCAGCCTGCATTTATTCTTGTTTGAGAAGCCGTTTCACCGGGCTATAAAGGATAAGAATATCGCAACTTCCGAATTTAAGGTGTCAATTTTATGTGTTAGCACTTATAGCACTATATTCGACAAATATTATTCGTGTGACATTCACCTACATAGGCTTAAAATCAACATGAAATTGAATTTCATAACCTTATTTTACTTGTGATGTTGCATATTTCCTAGTTAAACAGAATATTCAAACCAATTTCAATAGCCAAACAGGAAACCTGAATGAAAAAAAAATGAAAATTAAGTAATTTAAAGTTACTATATTTTTACGGAGGGAAGACCTGCTCTGATGAATCATGCACAATGACAGCATTAAAAGTTTATGGGATCAATTTTGAGTTCATGTTCAATTTAAGGGCATCGTGTTATGGAAGCTTGTTTCCGGCACTGAATAAAAAAAATAAAAAAGGTAATCGTGACATTTTTTTCCTTGCAATTGCGAGTTATAAAGTCAGTCAGAGTAGTGAGATATAAACTTGCAATTCTGAGAAAAAAAAAAACGTCCTTTTCCTCAGACTTGGACTTTATGACTGGCAATTGCGAGTTTTTATTCTTTTCTCACTATTGTGAGGTAAAAACTTGCAATTGCAAGAAAGTGTCAGAATTGCAAGATATAAACTCGCAGTTGCGAGAAAGTCAAAATTGCGATATATAATTCGCAATTGTGAGGAAAAAATGTCAGAATTGCTAGTTTATATCTCACAATTCTGACTTTATTTCTCTCAATTGCAAGAAAAAGTAAGAATTGCAAGAAAAGTGAGAATTGCGATAATTCGCAATTGCGCAAATTTTTTTTTGCTAGTTAATATCTCAATTCTGACTATTTCTCGCAATTGCGAGTTTATATCTTGCAATTCTGAGAAAAAAAGTCAAATGTCTCAATGTCTTGCTATAAAATGTTTTATTATAAAAATGTTTTATTCCGTGGCGTAAACAAGCCTCCATATCGTGGTAATCCCAGTCATGCTGTGAAGTTAATGTTTTGCTCTTTTTATAGACATTAAAGGTGCCTTAGAATTTTTAGTTAAAAGATGTAATATAAGTCTAAGGTGTCCCCTGAATGTGTCTGTGAAGTTTCAGCTCAAAATACCCCATAGATTTTTTTTAAATTCATTTTTTTAACTGCCTATTTTGGGGCATAATTAGAAATGAGCCGATTCAGGGTGTGTGGCCCTTTAAATCTCGTCCCACGGAGCTCGCGCTTGCCTTAAACAACATAAAAAAAGTTCAAACAGCTAATATAACCCTCAAAATGGATCTTTACAAAGTGTTCATCATGCAGCATGTCTAATCGCGTAAGTACAGTGTTTATTTTGATGTTTAGATTGATTCTGAATGAGTTTGAGGCTATGCTCTGTGGCTAACGGCTAATGCTACACTGTTGGAGAGATTTATAAAGAATGAAGTTGTGTTTATGTATTATACAGACTGCAAGTGTTTAAAAATGAAAATAGCGACAGCTCTTGTCTCCGTGAATACAGTAAGAAACCATGGTAACTTTAACCACATTTAACAGTACATTAGCAACATGCTAACGAAACATTTAGAAAGACAATTTACAAATATCACTAAAAATATCATGTTATCATGAATCATGTCAGTTATTATTGCTCCATCTGCCATTTTTTGCTATTGCCCTATCTTGCTTACCTAGTCTGTTGATTCAGCTGTGCACATCCAGACGTTCTGCCCTTGTCTAATGCCTTTCATAATGTTGCGAACATGAGCTGGCATATGCAAATATTGGGGGCATACATATTAATGATCCCGACTGTTACATAACAGTCGGTGTTTTGTTGAGATTCGCCTGTTCTTCGGAGGTCTTTTAAACAAATGAGATTTATATAAGGAGGAAACAATGGAGTTTGAGACTCACTGTATGTCTTTTCCATGTACTGAACTCGTTATTTAACTATGCCGAGGTAAATTCAATTTTTGAATCTAGGGCACCTTTAATACACAACCCTTATGTTACCCTTCCCACACCCTTAACCACCTGATCCTATCCTATTCTGTCCTTATTAAGCCAAGACACACAGGTGGAACTGAGACGGGCTGTGTGATGTTTCAGTACGTACGGGTTTCCCTGAAGCACCTCTGGTGAGCAGTACTCCAGAGTGCCACAGAAGACGTAGAAAAGCTTTCCAGGTTCCAGCAGGGCAGCTGAGCCAAAGTCGATCAGCCGGATATGAAAGTTTGAGTTTATGATGATATTTTCATCTTTAATGTCCCTGTGAAGCACTCTTTTGCACCGCAGGTAACTCAACGCAGCTACCAACTGCGTACAGACACATACAGATATATCAGGGAAAAAGTGAAATAAAAAAAAAATAAAAAATTATTACTTCAGAGCTCACATCAGAATATTAGAGGACTACTGGCTACCAACACATCTTCTCATAACCTGTTTCTCACCTGTCTGAAGATGTAGCTGGCTAGAGGCTCGTCCAGTCTAGGCTGCATGTCGATAAACTCAAACAGGTCTAGTCCGTCCCCATGTTTCTCCATGACCATTTGAAAGAATCCCTCATTCTCAAACACCTCCAACACCTGCAGCAAAAATGTAGGACACCAAACATCAACCACAGTGAACATGCTATAATAACTATAGCATTTTTTCAGATTCTTTGATGAATTGAATGTTCATTTATGTAAAATAGAAATCTTTTGTAACATTATAAAATGCCATAATTTATAATGCATCTGTGCAGAAACAAAAAAAACAAAAAACACTAAATCGTATTGACTCCAAACATATTTTTACAAATGAGATGAGTACAGTTAAACATACTTTCATCACAATGAAACCACAGATGATTTATTTATATAATTTTATGCACCAATACACAAACAATATTTATCTATGTAAATTATCAAAATTTGTGTTCTGAACAGATTCATTGAATTTAAAAGTTAAAAATAACTGATTTGCATAAGTGAATCAAGTTGGGATGCAAAAAGTGAGCACGAAAATAGTCTGCTGTGGCGTTTAGGAAACTGAAAGGTTAATGAAATGCAAAAACTTTTTTTGAGATGTTAACAGATATGTACAGGTTGCACATCAATGTAAACAACAAAAGCACTCGCTGGGCCTCATTTATGAAACGAACGTACAACAGAAAACGGTGCGTACGGCGGTTTCCACGCAAAACTTGGCATTTATCAATATGGATGTGAACGGTGACTACGATCAAATCTCACGTCAGGTCTCAGCTTCTGTACGCAAGTTTTTGAGGAAGCGTTAGCTTGCGTGCAGCATAGTAAATCTGCTGGAGAATTGTAATGAGAGCATTTTGATCATTTAGATTATTTTCCTGACAAACTTAGTCATTAGTCGATCATAAACTGTTAAGATTAGAATGTCATATTAAAATTAAATTAAATTAGAATAGATGGGTGTTTGTGATCCATTAAAAATACCATACAATATTTTATTTTTCAGGGGTTAAGCTTTACATGCGCAAATAGCAGCAAAAGAACATGAGGATTCACACATCGTCATATCACGCACCTGTAGCACTTCTGTGAACCCAGAAAAACAGAATAAAATTAAGTAGGCTATGTAAAAGCAATAAAATAGGACTAACATTACACAACATATTTAATTAATATTTCATTAAATAATTAACAGATTAACAAAAAAAAAAAAACTGACGCTCGTTTTTGTGACGCTATTAAATCCAAGTGATCGCGCAGGCGCCTCACGTGCACACACATACAACATCAGTTCTAGCGTTTCTAACTTGACATTTTAGCTATTCAAACTAAAATGCAGTCAGCCCTACATAAAAGTTACACTGCTTAAATTTAAATGGTCCGTTGTAGATCAGCACACACATTTTTGTGAAGGAGGATGCTGATATTACATGCATATTGGAACACTAGTGAAGTACAAAGCCTTGTTTACATAATAATAATTTACAAACCAAAATGTTACATGCAAATATAGAAACATATCTGGATTCTTGCCAAATGAGAGAGGTGAGCCCATCAGTTTCACTGTAGCCTAAAAAAAAAAAAATTCATTTTGGCTTGACTTATGTTTATAATGAATGCCACTATGACTTTTAATATATAACTTTTTCATTCTTGTTCTGTTCTGAATACCATTAAACTTTTTGTTGTGGAGGGAACTACAATAGGCCTATGAATGTTTTGTTTTATTTATCGGTATAAAAAAACAAAAAAACATTTTAAATTAATGTAATTGTTTGAGACTACGAGGTTAACGGGTGTTTTGGTGTAAAATGAATGTCTTTCATGAGATTACTTCCTCTTCTTGGCCGGGTTATGTTTCTCTGTGTTGTAAACTTTAGGAATTGTAAACCAAACCGTGAATTTTTAGGGACGTGATATTTAAATGACGGTTGTTTTCAGCCACCACATTTATCAACGTACGGTCATTCGTACAATAGGATTGCCAGCATACGAATGTTTGATAAATCACACGTGAACCCTGTCATAAGATGATTTCTGCGCTCGTTTCTATAATACATTGATAAATGAGGCCCATTATGTTTATTATTAAGGGAAAGATTTTTTTATTTTTTATTTAGCTATTTAGTTTTTCTGGTTTAAAAAGCAAAGTTGAACCAATGTCACAAAAAGTGAGGTATAGGAGTTAATTCGGTGTTAAAACGATTTTACGCCATCAGTTTCTCTGTATTATTCATGAGAGTAGACTCATTTAATCCAATCACTGCGCTGTATTACGCATGAGATCGCATCACGTGTTCGGACATGCACATTTTTTTTTTGCATTTTCCAATAATGTAGACCAAAAAATTATTCGTTAACACTTTACAATAAGGTTCATTAGTTAAACATTAGTTAATTTATTAACTAACATGCAGAGATGCAAACAGGTAAGGGGGAAAAAAGGTGAGAACATTGCACGGGGAGGGGGCATGCTGCGCACAGAATTTTTTTTTTAAAGTTATTTACTTTACATGCTCATTTGTAGTTACTTACAGGGTAATAAAAATGAATGAAAAAAAAAATTCCTTAATGTCCAAAACTGTAATTTTCCACGCAAAAAAATAACATTTTTGCAACATTTTACCAAAATCAATATTTGGTTAAAATATCGTTATAAATGACGAAATGCTATGCAGGATATTTAAGACAATATTAGCTGATTAGACTGCAAACATGTTTGCCACATCTCAGACATCAAATACATCAAATATTATCCATTATAGACAGTTTTTAAAGTAAAGAGTAAAGGAAACACTGTACAGTACTTATTGAAACAAACAGGTCTTTATTTACCCTTGTAAGACCCCCACCCCCCATAAAACACTTTCTCATTGAATCTATGCAAATCCCATAGGTGACCTATTTTGATCTCAAAAAGGTGAGTTCTCACTGAAAGGTGAGGAGTTTGCATCTATGAACATGAACTAACCATGAGCAATACATTTGTTACTGTTTTTATTAATCTTCGTTAACGTTAGTTAATGAAAATACAGTTGCTCATTGTTTGTTCATGTTAATTCAAAGTGCATTAACTAATGTTAACAAGATTTTAATTATGTATTAGTAAATGTTGAAATTAACATTAACAAAGATGAATAAATGCTGTATAAGTGTAGTTCATTATTAGTTCATGTTAACTAATATAGTTAACTAATGAACTTTATTGTAAAGCAGTGGTTCTCAACCTTTTTTGGGCCAACGCCCCCCTATCCATTATCCAGGTCCTTTACCGCCCCCCCAAACACCATTAGCCTACATCATGAATCCATTTTCCAAACCGTGTTTTTTGTCTTATCCTGAATCACTACGACTCACCTATAATAAGAGTTTATAGGCTATTTTATTTTTATATTGGGACTATTAGACTGGTTCGAGTCGGCACCGCTGCGGAGTAGGCTACCTGCAGTACCAAGACGCCTGCAATTTTGTTTATTTACCTCTAGAGCTCCAAAAGTTACGGACTGCAGCTTTCATAATTAAAAAGCATGTCACTGAAAGCCAAATAACAGATTTGATTTGACTGAACAGTGGCAGGCAGCCCTTAATTTGTGCCGGGACAAGCTGGAACCGGAACCTCCGAAATCTGATCCGGCACCTCATTTGGGGGATCCCCCTCTCATATAACACCAAAAGTGGTCCATGCCGGGTTTTGTGTTTTCCGACACATAAGCAACATATAAAGCAGTGGCTGTCAAACCTTTTTTTAAAGAACGACCTTTTTTCTTTTTTCTTTTTTTTAAATTGACGCGACCAAACCAAGTCAAGCCAAGCATAAGAATACTAATATATATAGCTAATATGTCACTGAACAAGAACAAGAATAAAAACTTGTAAGTAGCTATAAACAACCCCAAACGAATTAATTTGAAGCGAAACTGAAAGTAAAAACCGGTGTTCTCAAGCAGCCTCTCATTCGGCACGAATTCAAATGTTTCCATATTAGCAATGTATTTGGATGCTGAACTTTTATTTATTGTGTCAAATAGGATTTGTACTTCACTCCCGTTTCAATATCAACGAAAACAATCATCCTCTTCACATGAGCAAAAATGTGTTTGGCAGGACCAGTTTCAGCGGTGGTCACGCTGAACGGCACATATAGGCTAGGATACTACGGAGTATGTAAAATGAGCAGTGTGATTTTTTTTTATGTTTGGCTGACGGTATTTTATTTTGATAATGAACAGGCTGCGATGTCAGGTTTGCAATGAATATGTTGAGTGCGCACGCGAGGCGCCGGCGCGATCACTTCAACTTGTTTCCTTATACCAGCAGAAACAACTTAAATACTCCGTAATTTACAGATATGAGTAAGACATTATTCGATACTGCGAAGTTTACTTTTATACACTCACACTAAAAACAGAACATTGTGCTTTTGCAAAATAAAGAAAACAGGAATGCGCTTTTTGCCATCTCAGTTTCCTTTCCTTGAACTTGTTTGTGGAGCGGCGCGCCTCACAAAAATTTGCTTTGTTAAACAATTAAGTCAAATATATTTTGTTTATTTATTCATTTTAGACTATGCTTTTATGAAAATGCCAACCCATTTAAGTCTCGTGACACAGGTTCTGAAAACCTGTGATATAAAGAATACATATAAATTATATAATTACATAAATTATAGACAAACTTCGATGACGATGTTTTCTGAAACTTAAGCGTGCAAGTCGCATGCTTTGCATTATGAAGGGAACTTGTGACTACAGAGAGAGCTATTTGTGTTGTTGGATATCGTTTTATTGAAATGTTGTGAGGAGACGCAGAAGACCTGATGAAATACTGGTTAAACGCGTATATGCCCATACACTGGTCTCCACATGAACGCGCTCGCGCAGAAAATAACTACGAGTTTAAACATCTGATTTCTATGTCGAGGGCTGTTTGTCAGACTTTGTTGGGCCTAATACATAATGCCATGGTGTTTTATGCACAAATGGTCACTACACACCATGAGTATGCCAATGGTTTCCATCACCTTAACGCGCATTTGAACTAACGCAAAACTCAAGATAATCTGCGTCTGCCTATTGAATTTCTTTGATAATTCTGACATTATTATGGCTATTATATTATGAATGGAAGAATAGGAATGAAAGATTTGTTGTGGCAACTTATAAACCGAAAGAATAAGGAATAGCATAAATCAATTTAATTAAAACATAAAAATGTAAATTAATAAATTATTTTAAAAAGGACAAATGAGATTTAAAATTGTTGTGCAATACTTGTTTTATGTTAAATGTAAAAATGCTAAATAAAATAGAACAATAAATTAATAAATATAGTAGGCCTATATTAAAAATAAATAGACATGAGATGGTTTATTGACATCTTTAAAACATAGTTTAATAAAGCCAGCATTTAAAAACAATTTGACAGTTTTTTTTTTATCCATTTGAAAATATAGTTAAAATATGCTATTATAAACTCGTAGGGGCAACAAATCAACTTCCGACTCTCTCCCATGCCACTCAAAGTAGACATAAGATGGGCTGTCATTGGACCGTAAAAACGACTATAGGCTGTTATACGGTCATTTCAGCGCTAATGTGTGCACTTAGGTTTTATTATGCATTTAGGAGAGTATTGCAAGAAGCTGCTTACATTAATCTTACTTTCGAAAAAAATAAATAAATACAATCATGATTTTTCATAAATTATGTTATAATTATAGGCTTAAATACCTTCAGCTTGTTATCATCAATGGTATAATTAATTCAATTCAAATTTATTTGGTTTGTCATGATTAATTTGTGTCCATAAAATAAAAATAAAAAATCTTCTAACAAGAATAAACACATATGAACAATTAGATTAAATTATTAATGTATTATTAATTATTTTTAACTAGCCTATCTTGAAATTATCCAAGCAGCGTTTTGCGTTCAGATGTGACGGCGAAATTACCTAAATGTGATTACAGAATATATTTAAATTAATTATCCATCAAATTGTCATTTTCTCCTTACAGTCTTGAGAGTTAACAATAATGCCCAGTAAATTACTTTGTGAACAAAGAAATCATTTTGGCATTAGGCATTAAAAATGTAAAAGTTTTACCTTACAAATAGAATTTAGCTTCATTCATTTTAAAATTCGTCACCGGAGTAAATGGGAACATGATTTATTGAAAATATTTGAAAATATAAGTGGTTCTTAAGTCAATACTTTTTTAATGGCTTGTCAACTTTCCATTCCTCCGCTGCGTGGTTCAGAGTCCTGCACGGGTCCATTTTTGGAGACCCGCCCCCGCCCGTACCCGCAAAGTTCAGCACCAGATCCGACCCGTCACCCGTGATAATATCAAAATTAAATCCGCTCCCGCCCAGACCCGTTAATATTTGGCCCGTTACCCGACCCGTGCCCGCGATAAATCACACATGCTAAAATCATTCCAATTAAAGTGCTTTATTTTTTAAAAGTTAAAGTTCTTAACTTTTAAAAAAATTCTTAAAATTCTTTAAAGTTAATTTCGTTTTGTATTAATTGTATCCTAATTTTAATCAATATTTCATCAACCAATTGCTTGTATTTAATAAATAAGAAGTAAATATAGCAGACAATAGATGATCACGACACGGAGGCGCCGGGGAGAACTGGAGCTCGTATCATAAATGAACTAAAACTCAGCGTATAAGGTAACTTAGCCTACTTGCCTCACAGACCTGAGGAATATATCTATATTGGAATGTCTACTTCTAAACAGAGCAATTCAAAACGAAAGAAAACAGACTGCTCTCTGCTCATGTCATATCCGAATGAAATGTGCATTTCTCTCAGGCGCGTTCACTACTGCGAAGATCGCGAGTCAGCACCGTCAACTTCATCTTTGCAGCCACTGACACAGAAAACACTTGTTTAATAATAAACAATTAACATGTCTCCTTGCTATATTTTACATAATCATAAGGCTACTTTTTTGCCGGTTCTTTGTGACAGCTTTTAGGTGCTTTATTGGCAGCGCAACCCTTACATGTTAGCCTACATGAACTCATCACGACCGCATCAGCACAGAAGACATGGAGATGCAACGCTCGCTCCAACTAGGCTACGAGAAGCATCAACAAAAGTCGCACTGTCGCAGTGGTGGTGACGTGATGGGTCAAGTATAATGGTAATTTAGACATACAAATATTGCGCATTTTTTTCATCCGCGCTACTACCCGCCCGCAAGGAGTTAATTATCCGCCCGCATGTCCGCCCGTGAATTTTAGGACTGTCACAATCCACCCGTTTTATCCACTTTTATGCGGGTATCCGCGGGTACCCGACCCGTTGCAGGACTCTGGCGTGGTTCTAGTCAGCGCTGGATTCAAGCCACCACCAGCGCGAAACACATTTTTGTGGACGTGAATTCTTGTCAGCGCTTGAGCGCGCTGGCCTATGACTGGAAAAATAATCGTTGCAAAAGAAACGATGCATAGCTTACATGTTGCGTTAAACTGGCAGATTTTAGAATGTTGTAGGCAATTCTTTTGCAAGTAATTACAAGTTTAATCTTGTCTTGCCTGGATCTTTGGCGTAAACTCGTGAACGCCCCCCAAGAACACCTGAACGCCCCCCTTTTAAAAATCTTGCTTCCAACGCCCCCCGTTGTTCTCTGAACGCCCCCTGGGGGGCGGTACCGCCCCCGTTGAGAAACACTATTGTAAAGTGTTACCAATTATTCTTTATTTCCCCAACTCTGTTTTTTTTCTCCGCTCATATTTTAATAAAGAGTGTGCTGCATGTCTGTTTTATTGGTTGTTTTCTCCCCTCTTCTCACCCTCTACACTCCCACTTTTTTGCACAGCTTTACACTGCGTTCCAAATTATTATGCAAGTGACATATCTGTAAGGTTTCAAGTACAATAAACATTCAGATTTGAGTTTTTCTAAGAAAATGTTTGTTTGTTTATTTATCCATGTCTTTTTAGATAACTGGTATCAATCTCAGACAAAATAATTTGCCAGGTCTATGGAAACCCTACTTAGAGGTTGTTCCACATTATTAAGCAAGTCACAGTTCTCATGCAATATGGGGAGGAAGAAAGATCTTTCTGAAGATGAAAAGCATGAAATGGTCCAATGTTGTGCAAAAGGCATGAAAACAACTAATATTGTGTGAAACTGAATGGAGATTATCAAATTATCATAAGATTTGTTAGTGATTTAGAGCACAGCAGAACTCTGTCAGATAAAGGCTTATTAATGAAAGTTCCTGTCAAAAAAATGTATTGTATTAAAAGGGCAGCTATAAAAAAAAAAGCCAGTTTTGAGCAGCAAACAGGTATTTTAAGCTTCTGGTGCCTCTGGAGTCTCAAGAAGCTCTCCATGTAGGCTGGCAGGTGTGCGTAAAGATGCATTTCAGCCACTCCAAACCAAAGCTCACAAAGATAAACATTTACAGTGGGTGTAGAAATGCATGAAGACTCATTTTTAAATAGTTTTATTCACTGACTAATGCCGTACTACAATGGATGGTCTAAATGGATGGATTTCTGGATGGTTGGTGAATGGCCACCATGTTCCAACAAGACTGCGACATCAGCAAGGAGCTGGCGGGTGATGATTTGGGCTGGAATATTGGGAAATGAGATGAAAGTGAAAGTGAAAGTGAAGTGACATGTGGCCAAGTACGGTGACCCACACTCGGAATTTGTGCTCTGCATTTAACCCATCCAAGTGCACACACACAGCAGTGAACACACACACCGTGAACACACACCCGGAGCAGTGGGCAGCCATTGCTGCGGCACCCGGGGAGCAGTTGGGGGTACAGTGCCTTGCTCAAGGGTCTCACCTCAGTCGTGGTATTGAGGGTGGGGAGAGCGCTGGATATTCACTCCCCTCACCGACAATCCCTGCCGGACCTGAGACACGAACCCATGACCTTTGGGTTACAAGTCCGACTCTCTATCCATTAGGCCACGACTGCCCCGGAAGGTCCCTTTAGGGTCTCTGATGGTATTAAAATGACTTTTGCAAGATATGTGGAGTTCATAACTGGCCATTTTCAGCTATGGTATAAAAAGGAGGATAGTGCCTTCTGAAATACAATGCACTATGCACTATCCCATGCTGCAAAAAAACACCACAGCAATAAAACTGTTTGAAAATGTATTTCTACACCCACTGTTAATGTTTCTCTTTGTGAGGTTTGGTTAGCGGTGGCTAAAATGCATCTTTACGCACAACTGCCAGCCTGCATGGAGAGCTTCTTGAGACTACAGAGACACCAGCAGCTTCAAATACCGGTTTGCTGCTCAACACTGGCTTTTTTTTTTATAGCTGCCCTTTTAATACAATACATTTTTTTGACAAGAACTTTCATTAATAAGCCTTTATTTGACAGAGTTCTGCTGTGTTCTAAATCACTCACAAATTTTATGATAATTTGATAATCTCCATTCAGTTTCACACAATATTAGTTGTTTTCATGCTTTTTGCACAACATTGCACCATTTCATGCTTTTCATCTTCAGAAAGATCTTTCTTCCTCCCCATATTGCATGAGAACTGTGATTTGCGTAATAATGTGGAACGACCTCTAAGTAGGGTTTCCATAGATCTGGCAAATTATTTTGTCTGAGATTGATACCAGTTCAAACAAACATTTTCTTAGAAAAACTAAAATCTGAATGTTTATTATACTGAAACCTTACTGATATGTCACTTGCATAATAATTTGGAACGCGGTGTACTCATCCATTTGAGTCCTTCTCAAAGCTGAGATGTGAAATCACACTAAAACGGGGTTTCATGATACTTTAATGGCCAATTTATTTAATTCATTTTGGCGAAAGAATATTCTAAATATTTAATATATAGTCAAACAGGTCTCTGAGTGTACCTTCACGATATTGGGATGTTGCAAACGAGCCAGTATGGCCACTTCCTGAGTGACCCGGCCCAGATCAGGATCATCCACCCAGCATTCAGTCACCACCGCACTTTTCCTAATGAACTTCACAACCACCTGAAATTGAAGTGAGAGATAATAAACTCAACATCTCTTCACCAGCTCATATAATTGTCCATAAAAGACTGGATGGATGTTACAGCAATGACACTGACTCAGTGTGTAAACATCCTCTTTTAAGAACCCTGTCTAAGGTTTGTACAACTGACGTCAACATTATCAGGTAATTATCTCTCAACCAGATGAATATGAGTGTATGAACAACAGTGAGTGCAGAAAGAGTGTCACTGACTTCCTGTCCATCTATCCGTCTTGAAGCAAGCCAGACAAAGCCAAAGGCTCCCTTTCCAATAGAGCGCAGTGGGCGGTAGTCTTCCTCAAACTGACCCTCACACGCTCCGGACTGCTCCAGGTCCACAGAAGAGTGCAGAGGATCTGAACGAATTGCCTAAACGAAAAAAAAAACAAAAAAAGGAGTAGTTTCTTTATCTTAAAGACAGGCTTTAAAATGCTTATTTCTTAAGTACTCATGCAGATCACCTCAGCAAGGCTGCAGGCAAAGGCCTCCTGTTCTGGGGCTCCTGTCCTCACTGTGGGAGACATTGTGCTCTGTAGCGCCTCCTGGTGGTGGAGCAAGAGATGACTCCCACTCAGCCATAGACAGACCAGAAAGCTGCCGCTGGACAGGGACACCCATCGCACATCACACTGCACCTCTACAAAGAGTGAGAAAGAAATGGTGAAAATGACCACTTTATCAGTTGTATTCATGCATTGAAACAAATGTACAGTAGAAAAAAATGCATGGTGCTTTTGAGACATTGCATACAGAAAGAGTACACAGCCTGAAATGGAAAAATGAAGTACAGTAAGAGATAACGCACAGTCATTATCACAGAATAAACCCAGGCAAGGGTCTGGAATCACCCTGAAGGGATTTATTTTGCGATAATGACAACAATATCCTGCTTATTACATGACTACTTGCCAAATAAATAAATGGATAAGAAATGTGGATTTGAGTTTAAATTATTTTATTATCTCACTTGTGGATTACCTTAAATGGACAGTTCATCCAAAAAAAAAAAAAAAAATGAACATAAGGTCCTCATTTAATCACCCTCATGTTGTTGCAAAACTGTACGACTTATTTCTGTGGAACATAAAAGATGATATTTTTGCATAAAATGGAAGCCAATGGGGTACAATGTTGTTTGGTTCCCAGCATTTTTCAAAATATTCTCCATTTCCTCTATTTTAACCCCTTAATTGTCATTTAATGAACTGTTTTAACCCCTTGGGCTTGGTGCTTTTTTTTGTGGATTTTTTTCTGATCACATTTTAGCAATCATCATATATTAGGTATCATTCGAATGCTTAACCTCAAAATCCATCCTATGAAAATGGTACTTTAAAACCTTTTAACGGGCTCCTCCCCCTAGTGAGCGGTGTCATGTTTCATTTTACAAAATTTATTTGAACTACTTTATAATCAAAAATTTTTCTAATCTTGACAAAACACATATCATCGGAAAGGTCTGAAACTCAAGGTTCCATATTTGGTTTTGTGATAGAAGTGATATTGTGACATTTATTTGTGACAGGAAAAAAAGATTCTATGGAATGTGAGTACTTTTACTTTTAGTATAACTTCAATTTTTGAGGTATCAACTTCAAATTTGGAACACAACTTGGTTAGACATATGGCTTCATTTCATAGCAATTTTAGAATACAAGTTTTGTTTTGTAAAATATATATTTTGTATAAAATAAAAATCGTTTTGTACAGTACATTTGTTTTACAGTAACTTGGTTAGAGATATGCTTCTATTTCAAAGCAATTTTAGAGTACAATTTTTGTTTTGTTAAATATATTTTGTATAAAATAAATGTTTAGTATGGTACATTTGTTTTACAGTAAACAAACTTCTGTAACTTTACACTTTTTTTTTTTTTAAGTGCTTTCACTTCAGCTATAATCTTATGAGTGTCTTCTTTAAAAGAGAGATCCAGCCTTAGGTCTGTATTCCAAACCATTCATGAATTACAACCATTTAAGTGCATTTTTTTTTTTTTTTTTTTTACATCTATGCTAAAAAGGAGGGTGACCGATAAGAGGTTTTAAAGGGTTTTTCTCAGTCCTTGTTGAAAATGTCAGTGTGTTCTTGGTTTAGCTGGGCGCTTCTGCCTTTCTAGCCATCTAAATTCAAAAGATTTATGCTCAAAATAAAATTAATAGAGGAAAAAAAAAACAAACAAACAAAACAAAAAAAACACTACTATAAGCATTTCAGGTTTCAAGATGGCAGTAATTAACTATTCAAAATTACAGTATGAAAAGAGACCGCAGAGTGATACGAAACATGAAAGTAGCAACAGCATGATACTATGGACAGTCTAACAGTCATTATACATTTTGGCCACTCAGTGCAGTGTAATTGACATTATCTAATTCTAATATTCGTCTAATCAGACTAATGGCAAGTTATTTTAAAAACATATCTCTATTACATAAAGTTCTACACAATTTGGTCATTGTGTGTCCCTGGTATAATTAAAACAGGTGAGCTAGAGGGACACAGCTTACATACCGATTGGTGTTCCGTCTCTGTTGTAGCAGGTCACATGAATCCTGCCCTCTGGAATGGAAGAGTTCACCTTGACTTTCTTAGGAGTGGAGGTGGCAGGAGTGTCACCTGGCAACAGCATTCCACCACTCCCCCTCCGGAAATCCAGAACACGGCCAACAGCATGTTCCGAAAAGGAATTCCATTGTTCCAGAACTCTGTTTAGATGATTTTTTGGCAGTTGCTCTATAGTCTTCTGAGGACTTGTTTGCCTTTCTTGCTCTTTCGGTGATGGGGCAGTTCCTCGTGTTGCTTCTTGCTCTGGGCAGATGTGAGCTTCTGTTTCAGGGTCTGACTCTACAATAAAGGGTGAAGGAGTACGCAGGAGCTCAGCGGTGTCACATGAGGTAAGTGAATGGTTAAGATCTGCAGGCGCATTTGGGATCTCAATGCTGTCGTTCAGGTCCATCTCTGACATGGCATGTACAATGACATCTCCGTTTGAGTTCAAATCCAGAAAGGTGCTGCCCGATTCCATTAGCTGACGTCCCTGCTGAGACTCATCTATCTTTTCGGGCCCAGAACCGCCCACAAGCTGCTCACAAAACCCAGATGATGACCCACTGCCCAGGGAAATCACCTCAAAGCTTGAGTCTAGAAGCTGGGCCTGTTCTGAACACCGGCAGGCCTGTGCGTGAGGTTCAGGATGTGGTACAGAGTCACAGGACTTAACTGGAGCTTCTTTACAGTCTGAATTTGGGGCCTTGGAGGCATCTCGCCCAGCAAAGAGTTGCTCTGATGGGCCACACTGAGCGGAGACTGCAGCAGAGAGGCAGGTCTTGTGGACCTCCAGGGACTCCACCAGAGCAAAGGTCTGTAGCAGAGCGGTGGTAGAGTTGGCAGAGTCAGACTCAGACACTTGAGTGGTCACATCCACAATCTGCTCACAAAGCTCTGTAGTGTCATCCAACCTGAGATAAATAGAGAGAACGATGTCAAATCATGGAAATCTGCACTAATCATCTATTGTCTTTTATTCTGATCTATTAAGTGCTTATTTTTGTTATTGTTTGCTATTCAGAAAGACAATACATATTTTTGGGGTCAAACGGGAATCCCACAAAGACATATCCAGGGGTCATATTTCATCACAAAATCAAAATCAAAAATAATTTTTAATAAAGAAAATTAAGCCTATTTTTGGAGACCAATTAGGAAAATTAGAAAAAGTGTGTTTTTTTTTTTTTTTTTAAAAAAGTGAAATTTTCATAATTAAGACAATAAAGGTGCACTACATAAAAGAAATATCTTTGAATTTATTTTTAATTAAATCGCAAAAATTACAAGCAACGAATGCTGCAATAACATAATATTTTATTGTTTTAATAAAAAATTAAACATAATAGTAATAATAGGTTAAATTTCCTTCTTTTTCCACTTTTTCCTTCTTATTGTCAGGTACAATATGACCTGGATGTTTCTGACAGGCTTTGAGATATTAAAGGAACACTCCACTTTTTTTTAAACTAGGCTCATTTTCCAACTCCTCTAGAGTTAAACAGTTGAGTTTTACAACGTTTTCAAATCCATTCAGCCGATCTCCGGGTATGGCGGTATCACTTTTAGCATAGCTTAGCATAGTTCATTAAATCTGATTAGACCGTTAGCGTCTCGCTCAAAAATGACCAAAGAGTTTCGATATTTTTCCTATTTAAAACTTGACAATTCTGTAGTTACATCATGTACTAAGACCGACGGAAAATGAAAAGTTGCGATTTTCTAGGCTGATATGGCTAGGAACTATACTCTCATTCCGGCGTAATAATCAAGGAACTTTGCTGCCGTACCATGGGTGCAAAATGAAAATGAAAAGTTGTGATTTTCTAGGCCGATATGGCACTATACTCTCATTCCGGTGTAATAATCAAGGAACTTTGCTGCCGTACCATGGGTGCAGCAGGCGCAATGATATTATGATTATTACGCCGGAATGAGAGTATAGTGCCATATCGGCCTACAAAATCGCAACTTTTCATTTTCCGTCGGTTTTAGTACACGATGTAACTACAGAAGAGTCAAGTTTTAAATAGGAAAAATATTAAAACTCTTTGGTCATTTTTGAGCGAGATGCTATTGGTCTCATCAGATTCAATGATCTATGCTAAGCTATGCTGAAAGTGGTACCGCCAGACCTGGAGATCGGCTGAATGGATTCGAAAACGGTAAAACTCAACTGTTTAACTCAAGGGGAGTTGGAAAATGAGCCTTTTTTCAAAAAAAGTGGAGTGTTCCTTTAAACTGTGCACATCAACAAAAACCAAATAGTTGGATTTAGTGGAGTATCTAACCCATTCCGTGGTGTGGAGGTGACAGCAGATGAGGTCATGGCTGATGGGACACTGCCTTCCTTCTCCAGTTTAGTGTTGGTCCCAGTAAAGATTCTCTTTCCTTTCCCAAGACCCGCTCTCCTACGCACGGCTAGATGCACCATCACACTGTCACCAGCAAGCACTGTATTTGGATCTGCACATATCATCCAACCAGACACAAAACATTGGTTAATACAAAATGAAAACAGCAATAATTCATTCAACATTGAAGTTACAGCAAAAACTTCACATTCAAATCAGTACAGGAAAAAAAAATAAAATAAAAAAAAATCTAAAATTCTGTTAGTAAAATGAAAACAAAATCATTTTTTTAAAAGGGACAGCAATAATACAATATATATTTATATACACAATATAATATAATATAAAGTGTGTGTGTTGAGCAGTAAGAACTCACTACACGTCTCCTGTTGATCTTCCTTAGTTGAGAGCATGTCAGTAGAGAGGGTTAGAACATCAGCAGGGGGACAGTTAACACTAGCAGAACATCTACAGGGGTCTGAGAAGTAGACAGACAGGATGAGAGGGGATTTTAGAACAGCATCCACAAGCTAAAGTGTGTGTATCCTTACAGCGCATCATGTCTCTGTACCTGTGTGGCTGTCAGAGGGGCTGGATGTGTCTTGTGGATGAGATGCAGGGTGGTCGCTTCGGTCCGCAGCACGAACTCGCTCATAAAACGCCGGTATCAGGTATGTGACGTTCTACACAGGTGCACAGGTCTGCTGTTAGCATGTAAACTAGCTTCGACACATCGCTTACAGGTTGGATTCAGTGTTGTTGTCATTAACAAACTATTTAATAGCTTTTGTGTTAATTGAAATAAAGCAGAAATAAAATAAAATCTCAGACTAAATTAGTCTTATATTTAAAAAAAAGAATTTTGAAATGCTGCCTTGGCAAGTTTAAGTTGAAGGACTAAAAATACTAACTGTAAACTAAAGCTGGAAATAAAACTATTTAAAAATATATTTTTTTAAATGACAAAAGCACATAAGTAGTACTAAAAGTTACAGGGTTAGTTCACCCAAAAAGGACATTTCTGTCATTAAGTACTCACCCTCACGTCACTCCAAACCCGTAAGGCCTTCGTTCATCTTTGGAACACTAATTAAGATATTTTTGATGAAATCTGAGGGTATCTGATCAACACATAGGTAGCAACGACATTGCACTTTTTGAGGTCCAGAAAGGTACTAAAGACATCATTAAAACCGGCGACGTGACTGCAGTGGTTCAACCTTAATTTTATGAAGCGACGAGAATACTATTTGTGCACAAAAACTAAAAAATTATGACTTTATTCAACAAATTCATCTGTCCCCTGTCATACTGCTACGCTATTTTTGTTAAAGAGCTTCAGTGTTTATGTCTGAACGCGGGTTCAGTATTGGCTGATACTGAGCCGCCGTTCGGACGTAAACACTGAAGCGGATTTCATCAAAAATATCTTAATTTGTGTTCCAATGATAATGATAAACTTTCACTCTATAATGCTTTGCAATTAATCCACAAATCACAACAACTACGATCTATTAAACCCTTACTGGTTGGCTTAAATAAATCCAATTGAACCCACTAAAACATATCCATATCTTTATTAAAAGAGTTCTACAAACCTTAAACTAAATCCCAGCAACACAGGGTAAATAAAAGGGAATGTTTCATAACATCTGTACCTTTCCAAGCAGCTGACTGCTATTGTATCCGAGCAGCAGAGAGCTGAAGGGGTTGTTGAGACTGTGAATGGTACCGTTGGGCAGGAGCGTCAGGAGACAACTACTGGGAGCAAACACACACACTGACCCGGAGTACAGCACACCACCCGTACCAGATTTATCACCTGCAGGACAAGAGTGCACAATATTTATCCTACTGAAATTAATATCAATTTGAAGTGTAATTGAAATATATTAGATCTAATTACATTTATCAGCAAATTCCTTAATGAGACTGGACAAATACCAACAAGAAACAACAGTAGATTTTCTTTATGTCAGATCAAATATTGGAAATGCACTATAACTAGCAACCCTAGGTTATAAATAAATCCCCACATATAGAGAAATCGGATTCACAGTTAAGAAATTTGACAACACACTTATGATTGACTGTGTTTGTGACTTCAGTCTGTTGAAGCAGCACAATAAAACTATCAGTTCTAAAACTCTGCATGCACTGCAGTGAACGAGTGAGGACTGACCTGAAGGAGTTCGGTTGGGCTGTCGAGAGCTTAGGAGTGAACCATCAGAAGGTTTTGGATGTACTGATCCATTCATCTGGAGCGGTGATCTTCCACAGGACACAGCGGCCTGCAGACGGACACATGCTGGAACCACCAAACCAGACCTGGCTTTCACACACAATCTTTGCACACGCAATACCTGAGATACAAAGCAAAGAAACAAGCTATAATAGGGTTGTTATTAAAATTAAAACTAAAATCAAACGTAATTATTAAGAACATTTTTGTTAACTGAATTAAAGCTAAAATAAAATGGAAATATATTAGATGCAAAACAAATTAAATGCAAATTCGAAATGTTGCCTTGGCAACTAACTGAAATAAGTTGAAGCACTAAAAAAAACCAAACAAAAAAAAACACTGAACTAAATAGATAAATGAAACAAATAGTAATATTTTAAAAAAAAAAAAAAANTATCTAAAAAAAAAAATAAAAAAAAATTACAAAAAAAATAAATAAAATGAAAATGAAATATTGATAAAAACTATAATAGTACATAAATAATACAAATATAACTGTTGCACAATGCTGGTTTGACAGAACCAATAATAAAGATGATTCAGACAGTTATTTTTGTTGTCACTAGCATGACCGAACAAAATTGCAAAAATAAAAACAGTTCATGATCATGACCTTGGGAGTTGTCCTGCAGTTAAAGGGGATCTGCAAAGATGGCATCAGAGACATGATTGACATGCCAGTCATCTCCTCAGCATCGTGGTAACCATAGAGATGGGCAAAAGTGGCGTCACAACTGAGGATTCCACCCTGAGGAAACAGTAGGAGAAGCTGGAACTTTTCTGGTCCACTGAGTAACAGCTTTACAATACAATTTTCTTTAATGGTACTCTACACTACCCCACCCCAAAAGTTTTGGATCGGTAAGAATTTTTAAATATTTTTGAAAGAAGTCTCTTTAGATGACAAAAGGATGCATTTATTTGATCAAAAATTTTAAAATGTAATTTATTTCTGTGATGGCAAAGCTGAATTTTCAGCATCATTACGCCAGCCTTTAATGTCACATTAAAGGTCACATTTTTTAAAATGTGATTGTAAAGGTCTTGTCTATGTGGTATCGTTTTTACTGTAACTTACTGTAATGCAAGACAAATTTTAGACTTTGACAAAGTTATATAATATATCATACATGATCCTTCCGAAATCATTTTAACATGCTGATTTGGTGCTCAAGAAACATTTCTTATCAATGTTGAAAACAGTCACGCTGCTTAATATTTTTGTGGAAACTAAGGCTGCGTTGACACTAGTGCGTTTTTGTTTTAAAATGCTTGACTTTTGCTACGATTACGGCTGTCGTTTACACTGCTCCTATGTTTTAAAACAAAAACGCACTAGTGTAAACTGACTTTTTGATTAATAGAAAGTTCAAAAGAACAGCATTTATTGGATTTAGATTTTTTTTGTATCAATATAACAGTGTCTACACTTGAAGTACATCAGAAATAGAATGGGGCATCAGTTTACTATCGGGAATTTGTAGTGTCGCATCATGCCGCATCCAGTGTAGACAGCATCACTGATTATAATGGATTCCGTTTGCTTGTCACATCGCTCACTTCCAGTGGAAATATCTTACTGACCCCAAACTTTTGAACGGTAGTGTATGTTTTAGTTAAACTCTGTTGATATTGATGGCATAATGTCATTTAAAGCTTTTAGTATTAAAATAATACTAATAATCAACATTATGCTTACAAATGCTTAACCGTCCTGTAATGTCTGGGGTCAAATTGTCACTAAAGCAACTTTGACATCTCTGAAAAATACGCTAATTGTATTAATTAGAAGAATTCATAAACACGCAAATCTTGTGTTACAGAGTTTTCAACATGCCTATACACATTTTTACCCAAACAGTGATGTTTGGGGGCATTTTGACCCCACTCAAAAACATTGCTGAAATTTACACATAACAGGAGGGTTAACTTAATACATAAACCTTTCAGTGCACAAGGGAATGAGTCTCACATTTTGAGTGAAAGTCACATGTGCCGTGATTCTCTCCACTCGCTCCAGCAGGAGCTCTAAGATCTGCTGCTGCTCTGGTAATCGAAGCCACACAGACACAGGAAACTCAGCTCCTGTCAAACTCACTGCAGTCATCTGTGGAGAGAATGACAGAGCTTTAATTAGTGACGCTCACATCCAGTATAGGAAAGCAGAGATCAGAGCCAAAAGCCACTTTTACACCTTCGGGCCAAAACGTTCTCTTTGTTTAACCACTCGATTCCAATTTGATATGGAGCAGCCGGTAAGAATATGGTTTCATTTTCCACTGTGGGGCTGTTAACGGAACTCTTAGTAATGTAATACAAATGTGTCAGTCTTTGCCTTGCTCACGCAAGAGTTTACAGACAATAGCGACCACATTATGGAGGATGATCAGATATTTCTCTAAATTTTATTATTAATTTGTGTTTATATCGCTCAAATAGCACACTTAAGCCAGCTACAAAGAAACTGGTAGCCACTAGCCAGGCAACAGACAAGTGACTAATCCTGAGTTGTGTCAATACACGCATTCTACCAGGATGGTTCAGCACAACTGTGCTGAGAATTTCAGCCCGAGAATGGTTTATAATTCCACTTGAGCCATACCAGGCTCAAGTGGAAATGTAATTGGAACCATTTCTTACCATTCTTATAACCGTTCGGCCCGACAGTGGAAAAGCGGCTGAAGACAAAACGTACAGCATTGAAGGAATTAAATATTCATGACTCATAAGTTTAGCGACAGCTAAGAGAATTGTTGTTTAATTAAATGCAGTGTTCTATACCACTTTTGCAGAAATAGCAACTAGGTTCCCATCAGAATCCAAAGTCTCCTCCTTCAGGGCTTCCTCTAGCATCTGATTGGCTCTTAGTAGAGCGGTCAGCTTCCGGCCAATCAAATCACTGTATGCACACTCAAACAGCTTACAAGCATGTTCATTTGCATCCAAAACCTTGCAAAAAAGAGAGAGAGAGAAAAAAAAAAGTAAAATAAATCAATCAATCATTGAAATCCTTTATAATGTAGTCATTTTATGAAAAAAGGGCTATGAAGAGCACAGTCGTTTGATACCTGTGATGTAGTGCAGTTAATGGACAGGACAGCTTTATTAGGGTTAATGGTGAGAGCTGTGCCCCTCTTCTCTGGAGCGATACAGATGAGCTGTCTGAGCAGAGAGTTCTCCAACACAGGAGACCCTTGATTTGATAATGGAGGCACAGGTTGGAAGCAATGCAGATCAGAAATCTGAAGATTCCTCGTCGCCACTGATGAACCTACATGAGAATCACCTTTTGGAAAAGAAACAAGTAAAAATGAATATTCTGCCATTACTTACTCACCTTTCCAAACCCTTTTGAATTTCTTTCTTTTGTGGAAAACAAAGGGAGATATTTGGCAGAATGACAGCTTCAGTCACCATTCATTTTAATTACATGCACTACCATTCAAATGTTTGGGGTTAGGTTTTTTATTAAGAAATGAATACTTTTATTCAGACAGCAAGGATGCATTAAAGGATTAGTTCACTTTGAAATTAAAATTAGCCAAAGCTGTACTCACCCTCAAGCCATCCTAGGTGTATATGACTTTCTTCTTTCTGATGAACATAATCGCAGAAATATTAATAAATATCCTGACGCATCCAAGCTTTATAATGGCAGTGATAGTGTTCAATGAGTATGAGCTGAACCAAGTGCTTCCATCCACCAAAAATGTGCTCCACACGGCTCCGGAGGGTTAATAAAGGCCTTCTGAAGCGAAGCGATGCGTTTGTGTAAAAAAAATATAAGTGAACTAAAATATGTAGCTTCCGCCAGACTGGCGTCACGTCAGTTACACTTTTTCCGTAAGTTGAATAGGGAAGGCATAGGATGTAGCGTAAGCTTTGTGAACTGTAAGAGTTTTACACTTTCTGCATACGTTGAATACGAAATGAGATTATTATTAAATTATTATTATTATTTTTTTTTTTACACACAAACGCTTCACTTCAGAAGGCCTTGATTAACCTCCCAGAGCCGTGTGGAGTACACATTTATGGTGGATGGAAGCACTTTGTTCAGCTCATACTCGTTGATCCCTATCACTGCCATTATAAAGCTCAGGATATTTATTAACATTTCTGTGATTATGTTCATCAGAAAGAAGAAAGCCATATACACCTAGGATGGCTTGAGGGTGAGTAAAGCTTGGGCTAATTTTGATTTCAAAGACTAATCCTTTAATTTGATAGTAAAGACATTTATAATATCACAGAAGATTTCTATTTCCAAAAGTACTGTTTTTTTTTTTACTCTCTATTCATCATTGATAAAAAAAAAAAATGCTGATTTGCTGCTCAAGAAACATATTAGAATGATTTCTGAAGGGTCATGTGACACTAAAGAACGGAGTAATGGTGGCTGCTGAAAATTCAGCTTTGCCATCACAGGAATACATTACAAATATATTAAAATAGAAAATAGCCATTTTAAATTGCAATAACATTTCAAAATATTACATTTTTTTACTCTATATTTCATCAAATAAAAGCAGCATAGGTGAGCATAAGAGATTTCTTTCAAAAACATTAAAAAAAAAATCTTACCAACCCACATTTTGAACAGTAGTGCATTTTTTTCCCCACACAGTGAAAGTGAATGGCGACTGAGTCATTCTGACAAACATCTTTTTGTGTTCCACTGAATAAAAGGCTTACAGTTTTGGAACAATATGAGGGTGAACAAAAGTAAGCCAATCAGGCAAACTTTTTTAGAAGAGAATCTCTTTAGCTACCACTCTGAAATCATATTTTCAATGTTTCTCTTAAAAATCCTTCTTTGTGGTAACATTTTATTGTCACCAACTACTGCTGTATACTGTATTGTTGTAATTTTGGTAAAGTTTATTGTTATTATTTTGTAATATCAGCGTCTTTTTCGTGTCCACACATTGTGGCACAGGTGTGGAAGCGGCCTGGCCCACCTGATGTGTCCATGCGGGTGAGAGTGCAGTTTCGTGCGGAGAGGAAGGACTGGTTCATGCAGAACGAGTCACTCTTCATCAAACTGCTGATACTGCTATCACCATCAGCAACACAAACACTGTCGCCCCTCGGGCTGCTCCTCCGGCCGTGCATCAGCCACATCCCCGATGAGCTTCAAATGAAAGTGGACAGTCATAAATACGATTCTAAAAAACAACCTTATTGTTTTCGAGACGAGTGAGAAAGCTTTGCTCATATATATCGCATAATAATACATCATGATTGTAAGAAGCGCGACTCACCCACCGCACTGCTCGATTTAACAACACACTTGCTGTGCTTTCAGTTTACTGCCTGCTGCCTTGGAGACAAGAGTGAGGGATTGTTCCTGCTTTCCTTTTAGACGACTAAGTTAAATTCAATAATAAATAACAAAACAAACACTTGCTTAAAGTTTTCAATGGCCATAAACAGTGTAGTTTCGAAGTGTTTGCGTGAAGTATATCGAGGCCTACAATGTTTGCCGCGTATGGAATCGAAATAAGGTGACGGGAGAGGGAGAGCAAATGGAAAAAGCGAATTTTGAAACGGACAGGGAGTTTATCCAATAGAAAACATCAGTGGGAGGAGCTTGTTGTATTGAGGGAGGGATGTAGCCTCTATGGAAACCATAAGGTAATGTTTATGTTATTCAGCATTTTCTGCTGCCTCTTGTGACCTACTTTTCTCCGTTCAGTTATGCCCTAGTTTTCCTACTTTTTAAATTAGTTATGATTCGGTTTTCTTTTTTACTGTAGCCCACACTTTGCAGGTTATTTTGTCTCCAAGCAACATTTTGTAGCAATGTTCATCAATCAGCAAAATAACTTCAAATTTGGTTACAAAAACACTTCATTATGTATTAAAAACACAAAATGGAGATGCACATTTTTATTTTGATGTTAAAAGCACTCTGCACAATGCATTAATTAACAGCTTCATCATTTTCATGTTTGTAAACATTCTGACTCCATTTGTCATGGACATTAACTAGCTTACAGTAGTTGTGCAGTTTATCACTCTCTGGACTCAAGTATGTACTGCTTAGCAGTTCAAAAGTTACCAAATACAGCAGCAAGCATTTACGTCTTTAACCAATGTCAGTTAATAAAGTTGAACTGTACCACTGGAAAAGCATTTAAACAAACTAATTTTCTTTTTTCTAATGTTCATTTAAAATGACAGAGAAATAAATGATAGAACAGATTAGACATGACAAATTGTAGGGATTACTGAGGGAACATACACAAACAGTCCTTTAACGATAGATGGATCAACATTTAAACACAATAACAGCCCACTTTGCTGTTGATGGCTTCTTAATCCATTTTACTAAAGCACACATCTTACACAGTTCAACTCCACATGCTGCTCTGCCATACATCACAGTTCTTAGCCATTACATTCTCAGTGTGATATGCAGTGCATTTTCCTTACTTTTTAATAGACAGTAAACAGGGCCTGTCATTCGCCCCTTTTCAGAATGAATATCCAGAGGTCAAGGGTCAAGACCAGGTTCACTTTGGCACATATGGACGATGGAAAGCTGAATGCAAAACCCCATGGTTGAGGGAGTCCAGGAGCTTCTGTACTTCACAGGCAGGTGTGTCTCCACAGAGAGTTTTAATGCAAGGTTGAGCTCAGGTTTAGGTCGAACAGAAGCATGCATAACACTTTAGCATTTCTACTGTAACAATGGCTCTCTGCAGAAGTTGACAGACACACAATAGTGGGAATCACACACTGTAGACACCCGCTGACACAAGAGGGCTGGCATGGGATCCTGAGTCTCAAGGCTTACAGGTTCACAGAAAGGCCTAGTGATGGTAGTCCTTCTTACTGTGGGGACGGTTACCCAGGACTTTGTCGATATCCGAGGCCACTTGAGTGGTGATCTTTGGAAGAACCTGTCAGCGAGAATGTAATCCACATGATGTAACTGCTAAAAACACAGGCAACAGTATCAAAGCTTCACATAGTAATTTACCAAAATGAAAATTCTGTCATTATGCACTCACCCGGATGTGAATCTAAATCCATATATTTGTTATTTTGTTTTTTTTTTATTGTTTATACAGTACTTTTTTAAATGTAAAAGTTATTTTTTCTTAAAATAAAAATAAAAATACACAAAATTAATTATTAATAATAATAAACCAAAATAAAACAATATTAAAAAATATTTTATTGTGTAATTTTAAAAATTATAAAAAAAAAAATCACAGTAAAATAAAATGTATATTATTATTATTAATAAACAAAAAATAAAACATTATTGACAGTTTATAAAGTAATAATTAAAAAATGTAACTTTCATGTGTATCTTTTTTAATTTTAAGCAAATGAGAGTGAGTAAAAGATGATCGATTCTTTTTGTTTTAGTGTTAACTATTCATTTAAAGTGGTCAAGCTGGTTTTTAGAACATGGTGGCTGCTACTAGATCTAACTAACTTGACTAAAGGCTCTTTTACACTGAGCGCGATGCGATAAAGCAAAGCGAATCAGCGATGAATGGTACTTTCACACCAAATGCGAAACTACTGATCACCTTTGGCTAATTCACACCTGAACGATAGGTGGCGCTGACAGAAAATGCATTTTATGCCTGCACACTAGGCTTAAACATGGCTTTAACCTCGTCCACTGCACAACATACAACAGTAAATTAAGATAAATACATTTTGGTACTACACCAGAAACATAAACTTTATGCTAATGCTTACAACTTTTTTAAGATATTGAACTCACCATTGATTCCCATTTTCTCGGCAAATCCTTGCCACAGAACTTCTTTTTTGTTAATGTTTTTGTAGTTGCTGTGACTTTTATCAAACAGTTCTCTCTTATCAGATATGAATGAACTCAACATCCATTCTCTTTTCTTTGGTTTTTACACTGGTTTTCAAAGCAGCTTTCTGTGATGTAGCACCACCAATCTCACCTTTTGTGCAACAGCAGCGGCTCTGGGCACATGATCTAATACTCAAATCTAATTGGACAGCCCATTTCATCACAGGGCGAGGGAGGGGGGGGTGATTGGACTATATAGACACACTAGTCAGAAAAAAATGTCAGCTTTGTTGTGCCGCGATTGATTGTGCTCAGTGTTCAAGAGTGTCATCGCATTGTACATTCCAGTTGCTTAATCACAGTTGGTGTGAAAGGCCCTTAAAGGGAAAAATGTAAATTCTGTCATCATTTACTCACACTCAAGTAGTTCCAATAAATGAATTTATTTGTTCTGCTGAACACAATGGAAGATATTTGGTAGAATGTCAGTATCCAAACAGATCTCGCCACCCATTTACTACCATAGTAGGAAAAATAAATACTATGGTAGTAAATGAGATCTGTTTGGTTACTGACATTCTACCAAATATCTTCCTTTTGTATCTTTGTATCTTGTAAAACATCTTTCATTTTTTGGGTGAACTATCCCTTTAAGATGGTCTAAATCAACAGTTTTTCTTTTTCTTTTCAACAGTTTTGTCTCCATTGCCCATTGTCCACAACAATATTCAAAGTTTTCCAGTTGTTTCTGGTTTACTGGATTAGGATTAAGGATTTTTTTTCACAATTTCTACGTAATTAAATATTAAGATTGAGATTTTAATAATCTGCATGACCTTTTCAGGTCTGTTGTTGAGGGAGTGAATTAAAATATGAAATATATTGATTTTTAATTTTTTAAGCTTATTTAATGTTTGTTTTGTTTTAATTTTAGATCATTTTAAGTAATCTTGAGGCCTCCTTGGAAGTTTGCTGAGGCCCCTTGGTTGAAAACCACTGGTCTAAATAGTTGTCCAACCTTTTAGCCAAGCCAAAAACCACGTCAGACCATCTTCTCTCTGAAGCTTTAGTTGGATCTTACATCAGTGTGTGAAATTTTGTCATAGCATATAAAAATAACATTAAGCAGTATCCTGGTGTTGATGTTTTAAATGTAAATGAACCATATGAGATTCAGAAGTGAGGTGTTAGAGATTAGAGCAGAGAGCTGTAGCAGGCCACCAGAGCTTATGGGATGGCAGTGATTCCACAGTGTGACAGTGTATTTGAGATGTTTTGATAAATCTCTTGCCTGTATCGCCCCCAGGTTTTCAGTGAGCTGTGCAGGGTTGGAGGTCCCCAGGAGAACCGAACTCACTCCTTCATTACGGAGGCACCAGGCTACAGAGGAACACGGAGAATAGATTTATGAGGAAGCTGTGCTTTGGTCCTATATGTATGAAAGTTTCAAGCCAGTGAATCATTGGAATCTTTGAGCTGGTGGGATTTTGAGGTGCTGCAGCCAAATGTTACTGTAAGAATTGTTCATACAGGACTTTTTAACAGTACTTCTTTTAACAAAACTTCTTTTAAATACATTTTTTTGCTTATCAAACCATTTAAATTAAAATAATAATAAAAATACACAATAAAATAAAATTAATTAAAATCAATTAATACAAACAATATTTTTTAGAAAAGATTTATTATAAAATTTAAATAATTACTATTTTTTTTAACATTTCAATACCAGTTTCTAATAGAATTTTACCCTCCACANNGCCCTCCACAGCTATAAGCCTCCATTAAAACTCATATATTAAAACTGTAAAAGAGTCACCATAAAGGATTTCAAAAAAGGCTTCCAAATGGACCAAAACATGCTAAGTTTGTTTTTCATTAGGTATGTAATTTTAGTAGTATACGGCAACATACAACCACATTTAAATACGGAAGTGAATCCCCTAAATTATTGTTCCGTGTGTGTGCGTATGGAACATGACTCGCTCCTGAAATTGCGATGATTGACAGCATGGTAACCATAACAAAGTTCTGGTGTCTCGCATGTTTGGTATCCACTATTTTGACAAAAGTAATATTACAGCAACCAAAGACTTGTATCTAACTGTAGTGTGTATGTTGGCCTACATTAGGTCATTTAATTTGTTCAAAAACAGGTAAATAATAAGTAAATAAATGTATTAGCCTCCAACAACAACAAAAAAGTTGAAACAACCCAAAGACTTGGTGACTTAAAAGGGTTAGTTCACCAAAAAATGAAAATGTCGTTCCACACTGTAAGCTCTTCGTTCATCTTTGGAACACAAAATAAGATATTTTTGATGAAATCCAAGAGGTATGTGACTCCATAAGAGATGAGTACCTTTTGTGTGCAAAAAAAAAAAAACTTTATTCAACAATATCTTCTGTCATTCTCATACGCTGTTTACATCCAGCGCTTCCAGGTTCTACATCAGAACGGCGACTCATTATTGGCCAGCTCCTGCATCAGCATCACACAAATGCATCGTGTTGCTCACGTGAACAAGCGTCTGTCAATACTGAGCCCACGTTCTGACGCAGAACCTGGAAGCGCTGAACATAAACAGCGTATGAGAATGACACAGAAGAGAATATTGTTGAATAAAGTCGTTATTTTTGTTTTGTTTTTGAGCACAAAAAGTGTTCTCGTCACTTCATAAAATTAAGGCCGAACCACTGCAGTCACGTCGACTGTTTTAACAATGTCTTAGTATCTTTCTGGATCTTGAAAGTGGTGGTTAAATTGCTGTCTATGGACGAGTCATATACCTCTCGGATTTCATCAAAAATATCTTAATTTGTGTTCCGAAGATGAACGAAGGTCTTACGGGTGTGGAGCGACATGAGGGTGAGTAATAAATGACAGAATTTTCATTTTTGGGTGAACCTGTATAGCCCTATGAGTTATGTGCATAAAAGCAGAAATTCAGCCTTTTACTCTTGTCTGTATTGCGTAAACAGTGAGAGAACAGTGGAGTCACTCTGGCAGTGATAATATGTGGCACATTGTGACAGTTGAAGTGAAAATGGGTGAAGTTCTTTTGACCTACCGATGGCAAGTTGTGGCAGGGTACAGCTGAGCCTCTCAGCAATGTGGGTCAATTCCTTAAGCTTCGCCTGCTGCTTTCTGCCATCCTCACTCAGAATCTTCTCCTTCAGCCACTGGTATGACTGCACAGAAAAAGAGACAGTGAAACAAACACAGCAAACCTGCCCTGACAGACCTGCCACCCTCATTGCTGGATACTAGCTGAAGGTGTAATCTATTAACTATATGAGCTCCGAAATCACTTCATCCAGTAACAAACTGTCCTGTTTAACTCTTGTTTTGTTATTCTGTTGTTTTGGACACAGAAATCTGGCACTATTTCAGTTGGATATGGATCAGTTTACTCAACAGATATCCAGCCTTATGTTTTGAGGAAATGATGTGTCCGCCATGACACAAGATTAAAGTACCTTCAAAGAGGCTCTAGAAGATTCTGGGATGCCATTTTCATATTTTCCTGTGATGATGCCACAGGCCAGAGGAGACCAGGACACTACTCCAACACCTGCAGTACAAGAAATATTGTAATTACATTTTAAAGTCATTTTTTAATCATGGGTGTTTATGTGTGCGTATGTGTTTGTTTTTTTACCAATCTTATGGTAAAGCTCTGGCAATTGCATCTCCACTTTATCCCTCTGAAATAAATGATATTCGGCCTGTTCACACACAGGAGGAATCAGATTAAACTGCCTCGCTACAGAATACGCTTCCTACATGGAGAGAAAGAGATGACAAAAAATAAAAGAGAATGATATTAATACTGGACCTAATATGACCTATTAAAGGCCTACTGAAGTTTCTTGGAACACACAGCATTATTCAATGTGATGACAATTTCAACTGAAACAGGAAGACAGGGCGGGATATATTGAACAGCCCCGCCCCTTTAAAAAAAAATAGCCAATAGCGTTTCATTTATATCACAGCTCGGCCAGAGCCACTGAGCTCGGTAAAGCTTTGGCTTCCTTCTAATCTCTAACTGTTTCTCCTCCATATCGCTTTAAAACACAGCATTCTGTGCAGAATTCAAATGGGTCCAATACGTTTTGTGGTCTGTGCCGACTCGCGCACATGATCCGCTCTGTGCTCTTGTGTCTTTGGACCGGAGCGGACTGCTCGCGCTGCGGCGGTTCACGTGACACTAACACAAAAACGGACTTAATTCGCATCAATGGAAAGCATATTTACATTGTCTGAATCGTTCCCTATCCTCTATATAGTGCACATGTGCCATTCACCATATAGAAACTAGTAAATGTGTGAGCAAATGACCGATTTCAGCCGTAGCTTCAGCATCTGTTTATAGTGAAGGAGGGGCGGGACTTCAGATTCTAGAGAGCATTTGATTGGACAGAAGATTTGATAAAAACTGAAGTCTGCGGTGATGTCATGAAAATCCGTGATCCATTTTAGCTTTAAGTTTTGAATGCTTATATCTCCAAAATGCGAATTTTGTCATTGTTTTGGAACACACCAGCTTATTCATAACCTTAAGGCTAACATATTCATACTAAAAGCTAAAAAACTAAAATTTTGATGTCAGGAAGACTTTAAGTCTCGATTTTGTTTTGGGGTCTGGGTTTTCATGCTTGAATGTTCAAAAAACATAATTTTTGACATATTTTACATTGTTGCAACACCTCTCTTCCCAGTCTGTCAGTAACGCTCAGTTTAGTTCCGGTTTCTATGAAGCCCCTCCTTCTGAAAAGCGCAATGTGCTCTGATTGGCTGGACCAGTGTGTTGTGATTGGTCAACCGCTTCGCGTGTGTTTAAGAAATGTCACGCTCCTTACCATAACGGCGAGCTTTAACACACTACTAATGCAACTCAACCATGCCTTGGCCCTTTTTTTTTGCCTATGCCGTGGGCAGGAATTATTTAAAAGAGGAATACTGATGTGTATGTTCCTGGAAGAAAACTCAAGACTACAATTGTTCAGAAACAGTGCTTACTGTTATAGAGAATAACTCCCTTTGGAGTGACTTTGTGCTTTGTAACTTTGCAGACGTTTATCACGCTCAAACAGCAACATTATACACTAAAGAGAGTTGAAAGCATAAAAAAGCATAAAAGGACCCCTTTAATGAATAAAGATATAGGCTAAAAACACATTCAGAATTTTTGAGTTGTCCTCTCCACTCACCATGATCTCCATAGCTGACCAGCGTGATGTGCCCCAGTACATGGACATACCATGGTTAATGACGTGTGTCATGGCTCTCACTATCTCTGAAACACACATGTACAGACAAAAAATATCAGCCAAGCTTCTGGAATAGTTTGCTAGTCTAGATCCAGAGAAATCATCTGTGCCTGCTCACCATTAGATGGCGCTATCTACATCCTTTGGTCTTGTTTTTTTCATAAAGTCATTTAAAACTATGGGAATTCCCAGAATGCATATTTTGCACTTTTAATAACTGATTTACAGGTCCAATTGTACATGTGTATTATATGACATATTTTTGTAAAAGGATTCTTTGCATTGTTTCACAAATGCCCAGAACATGAAAAAGGATAAAGGTAGTACTGTAGGAACTAAAAAACAAGGCCAACAGAAGTTTTTATGAAAATTATTCTGCAGCATTACAGAAAAAAATCTATCATGTTTATATTAAGGGTACTCTCAATTGCAAAAAACAATTTACTCTACTCCTATGCTAGAATAAATGAGATCAAATTAAATGTTAAATGTTCACCCAAAAAATTTAAATTCTCATTTTCATCATTTACTCACCCTCAAGTTGTTCCAAACCTGTATGAATTTCTTTCTTCTGCTGAACACAAAAGAAGATATTTTTTTTAAAGAATGTTGGTAACCAATCAAACTATGGAAGTCAATAGTGTCCGTCAACTGTTTGGTTAACCACATTCTTCAAAATATCTTCTTTTGTGTTCAGCAGAAGAAAGAAATTCATACAGGTTTGGAACAACTTGAGGGTGAGTAAATGACGGCAGAATTTTCATTTTAGATTGAACTATCCCTTTAAATTGGCTTATTTAGCCATGTTTTGGGAGGCTTATTTTGGGATCTTTTTGTCAGAACAGGTTTCTTGTTTTTACTGTGAGATCTGGTGACATTGACAGAGTTCCACAAAGGATAAACGCTAATAATACAGAAGAGCTATTTCACAGACGTCCGATTTAACAGGATTAAACATGAGAAGCATTTCAGCAGTAAGTCAAACTGACACAACGGCTCTATATCTCACTAAGCAAGTTGTACAAGGTACAATCATTTTAAACTTCAATGTATCATATATTCAAGCATTGCAGCACAATATCCATCCTAAAGTGTCCTAGACATTCTAATGAAAGAAAATATGCTTCTATCATTTACATTTAATTCATTAATGCATTTAATTGAATTCATTTCATCATACAGTATATAAGAAACTTTCACAGCTGATGCAGTGATGCTTTACAGTCCCAGTAAAGTATAGCAATAGCATCCAAAACTACCAAAAATTCAGAATCAGTAACCTGGAGAACAGTCCAGTGCATATTGATATCAGCGCTATTTTCTTGGCTGTGTTTGCATCATTATCTGATTTGCATAATTCCTTAAGTGAACTGGGTGCTAAAAGCACATGCGGCAATTTTTCATACTGAATCCTCACCAGAGAATCACAAATGGGCATCAATGCCTTGTTAACTCAACTTCACCCTAAAGAAAATGCTCACATCTCATAGTCATTTTTTATCCATTTTAATCAATGAGTTATAATAAGGATAATGGTCCGCATGATGGTCTTTAAGAGGAGATGGGCATATTGAACCTTAACACACTAAGGAAGGCTCGGTGCCAGGACATTTGTGTTTTTGTCATCCGGCGGAATTTAACAAAGAGTTAAAGGTTGGCAGACCATCATTCTTTTTTTATTACACTACTGGGCAGAAAAAAGGAAAAAAAAGAAGAAGAAGAAGGGCCAAGCCAAAAGCAGCAAAATATTTAGTGGTCTTTTAATGGTCTGAACTATTTTGATCACAAATCACTAGTCAGGAAATTTGAAAGAATTGCACAAATACTGTAGATAAAGTAATTTATCACATAGCCTTCCCCTTTGTTTTCTTTAGATGTTTAAGCTGTGTGGGAGCATTGTCTTGTTTAACATCTGATCATTCCTCTTTAGATAACTTTTAAATTGTGGGAAGCAAGCCATTCTGCAATATTCTCCTGTACTCAAAGCATTAAATGACTTTTTACAGTAAAGCAGCTCACCAATACCAGCAGCTAAAAAGGCTCCCCTCACAATGACACCTCTTCCTCCATGTTTCACTGTGGTAGAGATGCATTTATTATTATATTTCTCAACAGATTTTCGAAGACACTGCTCTGGAGCGTCACCATGCAACTCATGTTTCATTGTGATTCATAACTGTGCTGAACCACTCTGAATCAAACTTCCCATATAGTCCCATAGTCTTTGATGTTTTTCTGAGGCTTCTTATAATGCAGCCTAAGCTCATTAGTATTTGATGTTCATTTATTATGTAACATTTTTGTACATTTTTATAAATGCTGAAAGGCATGTGTTGGCAACATCTAAAATTTACATTATGCACAAATTAGAAGTGAAAAATTTGTTACAAATCCTTGTCCTTTTCATTATAATACATTTTAATAGTTACATTTTACTATTATATATAATACAATTATAAAATAATTTTATATAAAATAAAATAATATAATTTTATTAATTTTAAAGTTAAAATTATGTCATTTTTTCAAAATGAGTTGAATTCCACACAATAAATCATACAGGACACAATGAAAATTTTTAAAATATCAAATGAATGTCAAATTAGGTACCTGTAAATGTGTTAAATAAATGTGATGGTTTTGAATTTAATTAATCCATGAATTCAATATTCTATTAACCTAAAAAGATTCAAAAATATTTGTACACAAATTGTTCATACATAAAATGTACAGTACATTTCAGTGTCTATGCAAACATATGAAAATGTACGTTACCTTTCAAAAGTTTGGTTTCAGTTAAATTGTTCGTAATTAAATTAATACATTAATTCAGTAAGGAGTAAGGACACATTAAAGGTGACAGTAAAGACTTTTATAATGTTACAAAAGATTTCTATTTCAAATAAATGCTGTTCTTATAACTTTCAATCAAAGAATCCTGAAAAACGTGCCACGGTTTCCACTAAAATATTAAGCAGCACAAATGTTTACAACACTGATAATAGTAAGAAATGTTACTTGAGCAGCAAATTGTCATATTAGAATGATTTCTGAAGGATTATGTTGCTCCCGGCCCCTTTCCAGAAGAGGGCGGAGCTTTAACAGCTCAACAAAGCTGGAGAATCTCACGCAGCCAAAATGAGGATTGTCAGTAACAGTGTTCAGCCTTACATTGTTCAAATCGGAGTCGGACACTGAAGGAGAGACTCATGAAGAAGTTACAACTTTTAGAATGCATATGGGCGTTTCAGAATGGTTAGTGGATAAATTTATGTAGTTGCTGTGGAGTTGATTCAACTCATCGACAAGCGTGTGCTGTCATGTTAATATTTTGTGCAAATCCAGCGTTGAATTGACCCTCGTTTGTGAAATGACGGCATGGCAACAACACTCTACTACAACTCTTCCTCTTCTCTAAAGCAGCCCAACATGGCCTCACCCCTTTTGTTGCGTGTTCTCGGGGACGGGGTTTATGTAAATTTTAGGATTAGTGATGTCACTAACTCAGGAAGAAGCTCATTAAAGTGAGTGAGTGAAGTGAAGTGACATGTGGCCAAGTATGGTGACCCATACTCGGAATTTGTGCTCTGCATTTAACCCATCCAAGTGCACACACACAGCAGTGAACACACACACCGTGAACACACACCCGGAGCAGTGGGCAGCCATTGCTGCGGCGCCCGGGGAGCAGTTGGGGGTACGGTGCCTTGCTCAAGGGTCTCACCTCAGTCGTGGTATTGAAGGTGGGGAGAGCGCTGGACATTCACTCCACTCACCAACAATCCCTGCCGGACCTGAGACTCGAACCCATGACCTTTGGGTTACAAGTCCGATTCTCTATCCATTAGGCCACGACTGCCCCCTCCATGTAGTTCCTACCAGCCATTATAGTCCTTAAACAGAGAATTCTTTAAAAGAAAATCTCCCTTTGCATTGAACTTTGAGCGTCATAACTTTGCAGATGTTGTTTATGCTCTAACAGCAACATTACACACTAAATAAAGTTTAAAAAGTGAAATCATAATCAATCACCCTTTTAACATGAACATTAGTGTATGGGTGCTAGAACCACACTTTACGGGCAAATGCCTACAATTACTAATAAGATCATGTATAATGATAAATAGAAAGAAAAATCATGTATAATGTATCAAAAATCATGTAGGTTATCATATATAATGCCCAAAGTCAACAGTCTTTGTGTCGTCATATGCTTGCATACGATGTCAGTGTGTATGTTTGACAGAGTGCAACTCTGCAGCCAACAGGAACACCATCTGTTCTGACATCCTCAAGGCACGACTGTTCTGCGCCATTACCATCAGAGCCCTTTATCGCTTTTTTGAGTTCAGTTCAGTCCAGACGTTACTCTTCAACGGTGCTTTATAGCTTTTGGATAAGAGCAGCGAGTAAGATCTGCTCTAAAACGCCTCCGTCAAGAGCTTATAAAGCTGCTTTATTGCTTCATCATTCAGATTTTCATATGCAAAGAGCTGCTTTTCTCTGTCTCATCAGTGTTTTGACTCGAGGCGCTTCACTGTGGCCATTACTCTGGGCTTTGTTGTGTGTCCACTGACTCTGCGATTCATCTTCACTACACATGTCACCAGTGAATGATGTCTTTGGGGAGCTCTTAATCTCACAGTAGTGTAGCAGGGCTGCCCTAGTCTCATCAAATGGCACGCCTGAGGACCGCCAAACAGTACATTCACTGCCTGTCTGATCTGCACGAAAATTGAAACTCACTAGCTCAATCTGGCAGGCTTTAACCTAATTGGCTGTCACCAATAAGTCCACTAGTTATCAAGATATTTTCCATACAATGTGAGCCAATGAGGTCCAATAACTTTCAATGTATGGACAAACATTCTTTAAAATATCCTCTTTTATATTCCACAGAAGAAAGACAAGTTTGGAATGACTTAAGGTATGAAGCCCCTAAAGGGACATAATGGTGGTAAAAAATAAAATAAAATAAAAAAGATGTGAAGAAAAATTATATTTCAATGCTTTTGCGTTCTCTCACAAAACCTTTTGAGTTCAACCGAAGAAAATATGTATGCGCTCGCAAATCATTTGTGTACCCCCGTGTTCCCTCGCAAAGTTTTTTTGGAAATAATATGTGGTGGGAGGATGATAATAAAAAATTATCAATGTTTTTGCTACATAAATGTTTTGTGAGCGAAGCGAAATATTTCCCTGTAAGGGTTCCGTATGAGGGTGAGTAAATGATGACAGAAATTTCATTATTAGTTGAACTATTCCTTCCTACAGTATATTTTTTCTTTACACCACTGTTTTGTGGTATATAGTTCAGAAAATATAGAGATTTTAAATGGCACATTAAACAAACTAAAAGGGCCTTTCACACTGAGTGTAAGTGTCGCAAATGTACAACGTAATGACGCTCTTGAATCAAAACAATAGATCCCTATGGATCTATTCACACCGGGCGAGATCAATCACATTGCGACAAAGCAAGATTTTCTTTCCACCAGTGTGTCTTTTTTCCCCAGTTGCCCTGTGATGAAATGGGACGTCCAATTAGATTTGAGCTTTAGATCACATGCCCGGAGCCGCTGCTGTTACACAAAAGGGCGATATTGGTGACGCTATAGCACAGAATGCTAGGCCGTCCTTTTCTTTTCCTTTCCCCGCTTTCTGTGATTCTTAACAGTTTGTGTGCCTTTGGTGCAATATCCAAACATTTAAGTGATTCTTCATCTCAGTGGTCAAAGACGATAGCCCGATCATCTAAATAGTGGGTTACACCACCTAGTGTGCAGGCGTATAATGCATTCTCGGTCAGTGGCACTTACTGTGCAGACGTGAATTAGCCGAAGGTGATCAATCATTTTGTGTTTGGTGTGAAAGCACCATTTACTTCCCTTTATCGTGTCGTGCTCAGTGTAAAAGGGCCTTAACTGTGTGGTCAGTTACATGTTATGTCAGTCATACAGTGCTCAGCGTAAATGAGTACACCCCCTTTGAAAAGTAATATTTTAAATAATATCTCAATGAACACAAATACAATTTCCAAAATTTTGAAAGACTAAGTTTATATAACATCTGTTTAACTTATAACATGAAAGTAAGGTTAATAATATAACTTAGAGAACAAAATTTTCAGTTTTACTCAAATTAGGGTGATGCAAAAATGAGTACACCCCACTGAAAGTCTCTGGAGCAAAGCTAAATTTTAGACTACAAATGTCTAATTTAACAAGAATTCAACCACAGGTGAGTCTGATTACACAGTTGTCCAGCAGACAGTTGACTATAAAAAGGTGTTAAAACCCTTTCCCATTTCATGCTGTCAGCAATGGCACCACATGGAAGAGAAATGTCACAAGACCTGAGAAAGAAAATAATTTCTTTACACCAGAAAGGTGAAGGCTACAAGAAGATCAGCAAAGCTGGTACCAAAAGTGGTACAACATTTTTTAAAAAGTCTCTCACAGAGACGTCCAGGTCATCCACAGATGTTAACACCTTGACAGGAGCGTCTTCTGATGAGAAGGGTTGAAGAAAATCAGCATGCAAGTTCACTGCAGTTATCTAAAGAAGTAGAAAGCCAAACTGGGGTGACTATTTCCCATGACACAATACGGCGTACACTGCAGAGAAAAAAAAAAGCCCGCCTGGAGTTTGCCAGGGCCCATGCAGACAAAGATGAAGAGGGACTCTATACTCTGGAGTGATGAGACCAAGATAAATGTTTTTGGAACTGATGGCTTCAAAACTGTATGGCGTCGCGAAGGTGAGGAATACAAAGAAAAATCCATGGTACCTACAGTGAAACATGGAGGTGTCAGTGTCCTTATGTGGGGCTGCGTGAGTGCTGCTGGTGTCGGGGAGCTGCATTTCATTGATGGCATCATGAATTCACAGATGTACTGCTCTATACTGAAAGAGAAGATGCTACCATCACTCCGTGCCCTTGGTCGTCGTGCACTTTTCCAACATGACAATGATCCTAAACACACATCTAAGGCCACTGTTGGATTTCTGAAGAAGAACAGGGTGAAAGTGATTCAGTGGCTCCTGATCTGAACCCAATCGAACACCTATGGGGAATTCTGTTCAGCATCACTCTCCATCCAGCATCCAGTCTCTAAAAGAGGTCATTCTTGAAGAATGGAAAAAGATGTTGCAAAATGTCGCCAACTTGTTCATTCCATGCCTAGAAGACTTTGTGCTGTCATTAAAAATCATGGAGGCCATACAAAGTACTAGATGTAGTAGTTTTTGTTGTGGGGTGTACTCATTTTTGCATCACCCTAATTTGAGTAAAACTGAAAAATTTGTAATCTAAGTTATATTATTATCTTTTTAATAATTGTCATCTTTTCTTGTCTAATGCCCTGTTTACATCTAGTATCAAGATGCGTTTTGGTCATTCAGATCACAAGTGGACGACACTAAATACAGGTGTAAACGGGTTATAAAATGCTTTGAGCTTTCGACCACTTCCAGAGGTAGTCAAAAACGCATGCGACCAGATTGCTTTCGTGCTGTAAATGCTCATGTGTTTGAATGTGTTCGAATAGCCACAAAAGACCGCCTACTCTCTGCCTACTGACCTAATGTGTAAACATTATGGAAAGCACGCTACCCAGACGGGATTTAAATTTTGTTGGCTGGAGACACGTTTTGTTTGAAAACGAAAAACGTACCAAGCACCATTCCTGATTTCTAACATGCACTCACAGAGTTCACTGTAGTGGTCTTATGGCTGTCAGAGGAGAAACCAAAGCTGATGCTCTCTGTGTTTTTCCGTTGCCTCCAAGTGTTCATATGTAAATTACGCAAGCTTATTTTGTGCATTAGATCGAAAGATCTGAAAAAAACAACAACATATATTTACCCGCCCATAGACCCTCCCCTTGAAGAAATCAGGACAGAAGTGGATGAAAGTGGATGAAAGTGGACAAAAGAGATGGAATAAAATACCAGGTGTAAACGGGTATGTGTCTCCCTCCCTCGTCCAAAATAACGCAACAGAAGGTGAAAAAAAAGAACAGGAGCTAGAAAACAGAAGCCAAATTTACCTCAGTACATATTGAAAATGAAAGCCCACACCCACTCGCTTATTACGAACTCTGTACGAATGAAGAGAAATGTGAGTGTGTGGGTGAGAATGGAGGAGAAAAACCAAGTAAACGTCAGCTAAGCAAAACAATACATCTGCTCAAGAAAAGAGAGAGCAAGACAAAAACACAGGAAGCCAGAGGCACATGTCAGTGTGAAAAAAAATGAATGGTTCTTCAGCAAACCATTGTACAGCTCGCACGAGAGACTGTGAACTCTAGCTCAGTTTAGCTGAATCTCTCAGAACATCCAAACTTCAGAATCCTGAAGTACTAACCTAATGTAATGTGAATGTCTGGGGTCTCTGCAGTGCGTAGGCTGCAGTGTGCATGTGCAGATGCGTCATGCTCAAATGTCCCCTCAAAAGTGGATTTTGATTGCAATTTCCAAAGTTGAATGCTTGTAGACAAGAGAAAATGTAGGTAAAAGAGCAAAAATCAACTATTTACATTCAATAAAAGTTCAAATGCAACAAAAATACATGCTCATCACAGCCTTTCAAGCTCAGTCACAATTTTGCTTGGTTTATTTTAAAAACTGTATTAGTCCAGGTTTAAATCACATACACACTACCGTTCAAAAGTTTATGGTTATGTTTTTGACAATTTGAAATATGATTACAATTTAAAATAACTGCTTTCTGTTTTAAGAAATTTTTAAATTAAATATTTTGCTGTGATGGAAAAGTTTTCAGCATCATTACTCCAGTCTTCAGTGTCACATGATCCAACAGAAATCATTCTAATATTCTGATTTGGTGCTCAAGGAACATTTCTGATTATTATCATTGTTGTGCTGCTTAATATTTTTGTTGAAAATTGATTCTTTGATGAATAGGAAGTTAAAAAGAACATTTGCACTTTGAACTTTATTTTAACAATCTCAGAAAAAGTTCCACATGAGTGCTCTAAACAGCAACAGAATTATGCCTAATCATTTCCCATAATGCTTAGCAAACTCAGTCAGGTTTAGAAAGCATCCTGGTACCACCACAGTACTTTTTTGTAAGGTATTAGTCATTCTGTGCTGCATGTAGTTGTGTCATATGATAGCTTGATTCGATTTGTGTTTGTGTGTGTGAGAGACAGTGCTGTATGATTTTGATTTGTGGCTTTAATATCTCTACAATGGACTGATGTGGACGACTAAAGCTCAAACAGGTCATTTGAGGTTTGTGGAAACAGCCAGTTGGTGCTTAGTCTACAATATCAGATGAACACTAATAAAACAGATGTGTGTTTGGTGTTTATTAAAACGGCAACAACTATTATAGACCGTGAGGTTATTTGGAGTAATGCTGTATTCATTAAGTTATAAATGTGACCTAAAAGAGATCTTTATATGCTCAGAAACTCTGTGTGTGTGTGTGTGTGTGTATGTGTGTGTTATCCAACAGTGATTCAATACAAGTTATGCTCTATCAACAGCATCCATAACATATTTTTAATTACAGAAAATTATGTTCCTCAGTTTAAAAAAAGTGAACAAAACTCACATTTACACTCATGCACTGAAAAGAAAAGCCTATAGAGCACCTGTCACAATGCTGTGTAGACGATCCAACACAAACACGATGATGAAGAGAGAATACTATCTTTAATAAATCAAAAGGCATAAATCCAAACATGAAGAGCATTACAGATACAGAACACTGACAAAACCGGACAAAGAACAACAGAAAAGCAGGAACTTAAGTAGTGTGGAAAATAAGGTGATTAACAAGACACAGCTGATAAACATGACTAATAATGATGGTGACCATGGAAACCGAGTGGCGGGAACTTATAACAAAGGAACACAGGAACCAATGAAAATTAAACAAAGAGTCCAAAACAAACAGCACCAAAATTAACATTAAAATGAAATCTTGAGGACCTCATCTGTATGTATCTATCTATCTATGAGTCAATGTCGTTACAGGTCATTTTTTTTGTCCAAAGACCTTAATAATAATAAAAAACAAAGATATGACATCCAAAGTACGTAAGGTAGTACAACTAGATATCTTTTATTGAATCACAAAGGTTTTAATTCTATTTTGCTACATATAAATGTATTTTAAAGATTTTGAACTGTCAAAAGGTAATTCGGTTTAACCGTCCAAAGGCCAATTCAATTGTGATTAAAATATCTTAAAATGTATTAAATGTATATATTTTTTATTCTGGCATGATTTTATAACATCNTTGATGACCTCATCTGTATGTATCTATCTATCTATGAGTCAATGTCGTTACAGGTCATTTTTTTTGTCCAAAGGCCTTAATAATAATAAAAAACAAAGATATGACATCCAAAGTACGAAAGGTAGTACAACTAGATATCTTTTATTGAATCACAAAGGTTTTAATTCTATTTTGCTACATATAAATGTATTTTAAAGATTTTGAACTGTCAAAAGGTAATTCGGTTTAACCGTCCAAAGGCCAATTCAACTGTGATTAAAATATCTTAAAATGTATTAAATGTATATATTTTTTATTCTGGCATGATTTTATAACATCATATATCAACAGTGCAAAATGGTATTAAAATTATGTGTAGAAGTCGTTGCTTTGTTATAAGAAAGAATGTCCGGAAAAATTTATTTCATTGATGTCATTCGAAGTAACCAATATAAAGGGACCATTTTGGATCAAGTCATGCAGTCAGTATCATGTGACAGGATGTGACATCATTCAGAAACCTAAAAAGGACCACATGGTCGTGAAGCAAAGTAACTAACTCTCTTTTAACTATTTGAAAAATTCATGGTTTCACTTGATCATACGCATGTCCTGAAAGGTCATTTGGTACAACCGCTATAAAACATCTAAAAATTGTGTAATTCTTAAAAAAGTTAGCAAAAGGACAATCAAAAATTTTATATTATCTAGCTAGCAAGCTAACTAGCTACCTAGCTAGATATCAGCCTGTTAGCATTGTTTGAAAATATCATCATTCAGTATAACCAAAAGGGTCATTCGGTAAAACCGAAATTTTAGTTAAACCGAATGACATTTTTGGTGACAAATTTTGTCCATATTGTAAAAAATGACAAAAGCAGTGTTAATTGATTATAAAAACCAGATAATCTCATTGTTAACACTTAATAAATATTCAAAATTAATTATATCTTGATTGTTTATACTTTTAAACACCTTATTCGTCAATGACACATATATATTAGGAACATTTTTTGGAACTAAAATGTTCTTTTATTAAAATACCCTATTATCTTCCCACGAGGATTCAATTGTATGTGCCAAGAACACACTGCACATCAATTTGGATTAAAATCACCCCAGTCTTGATGGTAGANATCTGCTCCAACATCACATTGATGATCTCACGTCCTTCTCACAAAGCTCAGTGACAACAAGGCAATGACATAAACAAATCTCCAGGGACACCATGGGCAGTAAAATTTGTTCTCAGTTTAGTTCCAAAATGTTCTTTTATTAAAATACCCTATTATCTTCCCACGAGGATTCAATTGTATGTGCCAAGAACACACTGCACATCAATTTGGATTAAAATCACCCCAGTCTTGATGGTAGAATGATGATTAAACGTTTTCATTTGATAGATCTTCTGCTTTTCCCCACCGCAAAGCACAGCAGTGGCTCTAAAGCTCTGATTTGTATGGAGAGTCCTCTTGAGATTATCCTCACACTGTAGGAAGTCTATGCATTACTTTTCTGGCTTGTAACCCTGATGTAAAATGTGTTTACGTGTTGATAAGACTTGCTCAGGCATACAGGAAAAATCCTTAAGAATTCCTATGACAGAATTCAGGTGTGTGTGGGTTTACTAACAAATTTATTCTCAGAAGTTCGCTAAATCTGACAAAATAAAATAAAATAATGTATTTAATTTCTAAAAATGTAAAAAGCCTTGCATAAAAGCAATGCAAAGTGGTATGTCCTCATTTAGAGGTATGTGTAAGTAAACATGTATGTGATTGTGTGCATATGTGTACAAGTGTGAGAAGAAAGGCTTAGAGTTTGGAGACACAGCAGGGAAAGAGCAGCTTAAAAATACACTATGTATCCCATGGGCAACGCTACATATAATGCCCCCTAGAGAGAGTCAAAGAGAGAGAAATACAGATTCGGTGATGGGAAGTGTTTAAGAAGTAGACTTCCTGTGCGCTGCAGTACCACAGAAATTGAAAGAGAGTGAGAGATTGGTTAGACTGGGATTATGATAACAGCATGGAAAAAACGGCCTCATGAGATGTATGGAAATAGCATCCTACATCCTGTTTTACACACACACACAACCAACTCACAGTAACTCACACAAGATGGAAAAAGCGTGCCCCAAGCACAGGGTCCCATTAAACAGAAAAGTTTGGGGTCAGTAGGATTTTTTTTTTCTTTAAGAAATTAATACTTTTATTCAGCAAAGATGCATTAAATTGATCAAAAGTGATAGTAAAGACATTTATAATGACAAAAAAATGTTCTTCTAAACTTTCTATTCATCAAAGAATCCTGGAAAAAATGTCACCGTTTCCACACAAATATTAAGCAGTACAACAGTTTTCAACATTGATGATGATAAAAAAAAAAATCTTAAGCACCAAATCAGCATATTAGAATTATAGCATATTCTGAAGGATCATGTGAGACTGAAGCCTGGAGTAATGATGCTGAAAATTCAGCGTTGCCATCACAAGAATAAATTACATTTTAAAACATATTAAAATAGAAAACAATTGTAATAATATTTCACAATATTACTGTTTTTACTGTATATTTGATTAAATAAACGCAGCCTTGGTGAGCATATTCTTTCAAAAACAAAATTTTACAGACCCCAAACTTTTGAAAGTTAGTGTGCACTTAAAGGTGCAGTAAGCAATTTCTGAGAAGCACTGTTGAAAGTGAATTGGACCGAGCGCCACAACACACTTGTAGCCAATCAGCAGTAGGGGGTGTGTCCACTGATGATTGGGGAGAAGAGAGAGTGAGCAAGAGGGAGATCTGAAGAAAGACTGTAGAAAGAGAGATGGCTGAGAGACATTACAACAGAGAAAAGGTCAGAGGAAGATCACTGAAAAAAGAAGGGTTATGATCAGGCAAGAGCTTTAGGACCTGCGTTAATATTAGGCCTAGTCCACACATACATGGATATTTTTATAAACAGAGTTTTTCCTCCTTCTTGTAAAAAAAAAACTGCCATCCACACAAGCACGGTTTTAAAAGAATCTCTGTCCACATGAAAATGCAAAAACACGCAACAATGTGCTGTCAAAAGTCATGTTGGCCAATCAGATGCCTGGAAAAAAGTTTATTACAGGTTCTGGTAGGCTAACAACATTGTCATTTTTTTAAGCATTTTATTACTATTATTATTATTAATTCCTAAAACCAGAACAATACAATGAGACATATTCATTCAAAGTAAAAACATAACAAAACATTGTCATAAGCAGTAACATAGAAAAAGCTTTCTGCTCTATACGTGAGTAACATTGGTATCGCTATGTTCCATAGAACCTAAATATGCTGTTGTTGTAGCTATAGTAACAGGACAGTTTTGAGTGTCATTGTTTGTCTAGAGCTACAGTATGTTATTTTTTTGTTCTTCCTTGTCGTTTGTTCTTCATCTTTGCTTTTTTTTCACGAGGCGTTATTTTGCTTCGCTTCAGCCATGATAAAGAGACATCAATTCTTGCATTGCATGTTCATGCATTTTGGGGTGTGTTTGTTTGGGTTGATTTCAAATATCAACAGTGTTTCTCAGAAATTTTTTACCGCACCTTTAACTGCATTACTGCATTTCTTAGGTGGTAACAAACCTCAGACCTCAAGGGAGCGCAAGAGTTATCTTCAAAAGTTCTATGCCAAAACACTGGATGTGTTTTTATTCAAGTAGCTATATAAAAACAAATCAACTTTAACTGACTTGCTCAGCAAGACTCTTTTCAAACTGTTGCTCCGCCATGACAGTAAAGAGAAAACCTGCTGACAGTTTATGCTAATGCCAGCTATACCTGCTCTTGTGACAATGCTAAATGCATTGCTTTATGAATTACCTCCAACATATTTCAGAATGCAATGATGCACAAAATTGAGCTAGTAAATCTTGAAGCATCTGCATAGTGACTTGCATAGAATGCATCTCAGGCCTAAGCCTCACCTACCCTCCATTGGTGTGTTGCTGTCAGGGCGATTGGCGAAAACCACGTCCACATATTCCAGCTGTAACCTCTGCAAAGAACTCTTCAGACCTACAGAGAGAGAGAGAGCGAGAGAGAGAGAGAGAGAGAGAGAATGTGTAAAATAATTTGCATGATTTTTAGTAGTGAGAGTTTGATTTGTGATAAAAAACTGCACCCAAAACCGCTTTAAGATGGTCTGGGGAACGTCGGCAGGAATGACATTTATCAAATAATGACTTTGGATTCTTCCTCACACAAAACTATTGTATGGCTTAAGAACACTTGAAATATAATTCATGAGTTCTATGGACATTTATAATACTTTTTTGGGGTTTTCTTTTGTCATTTTTGGAGCTTAAACAGCAAAACATTAATATATTCTTTTGTGTTTTGTGAAAGAAAAAAAGGTTTGGCACAACATGAGGGTGAGTAATGAAAATTCATTCAACTATTCTATAAAATAGGAAAGATCTAAAATGAAGACTCAAACTCATGTAGTTGCCAAAGGATTTACATTCATTCTGAGCTGCTATATCTGACAGCCAGAAGTGTGAAAAGAGATGGAGGGATGGGAGGAGAGAGGAAACTCAGAGAGAGGAAACTCAGAGAGAGCAAAAATAGGAACAGGTGAGCAGTTGAGAGAAGATTAGAAGAGTGCAGCTTTGCAGACATGAGGGGAGAGGAAGAGAAAAAAGATGAGGAAGCAGAGAAAGGATGAATGATTCAGTCTGACACTACTTTTGTCCCATTCAGAAACAGAGAGAGAGACAGAGAACAAAGACTAAGGGACAGTATATAACATACATTATGCACTGTCAGTAATGTGTTTATTTGTGTATATTTATAGACTAGGGTTATATCAGTAACCATTTTGGTAGCATCCAATATTTGGTTTAAAATGAACAAGATTATTCTGATTGGGGTGAGAGCGGAAGTGAATAATATCAGGGCTAATTTTAGACTTGGAAGCTTGTAAAAATTAAAGACTGGAGCAATATGAACACTGTTTTGAACACAACCATTATATTAGTTATTAATCATAGAAATAGTGAATATTTATTGGTATAAAATTTGGGAACACAAAAATAAAGTCAATCATTTTGACCAAAATATATTGTTTCATTACTATTTAATGACCAGTGGCCCCAAAAAAGACACATCAGGCACATTTAAAATGAGTGTCACATAAAACTATAGACAATTATGTACATTACCAAAATTTTTGGGGGTTAGTAAGATTTTTTGGTAATACTTTACAATAAGGTCTCATTTGTTAACATTAACTAATGTATTAACTAACCATGATCAATACATTTGTTACAGTATTTATTAACCTTTGTTAACGTTAGTTAATACAAATCCAGCAGTTCATAAATTGTTCATGTTAGTTCACAGTGCATTAACTAATGTTAACAAATACAACTTTTGATTTTAATAATGTATTAGTAAATGTTTAAATTATCATGAACTAAGATTAATAAATGCTGTAGAAGTATTGTTCATTCTTAGTTCATGTTAACTAAAGTAGTTAACTAATGTTAACTAATGAAATTTGTAATGTTACCGATTTTTTAAATGTTTTTGACAGAAGTTTCTTATGCGTTCCTAAACTGCATTTATTTGATGAATACAGAAAAAAAACTGTTTTCTTTCCTAATATATACTATATATATATATACTACTTTAAAAATATAATGTATTCCTTATTTTTTAGCATCATTAATCTAGTCTTCAGTGTCACATGATCCTTCAGAAATCATTTTATATGCTGATTTAACAGTTTTTGTTTTTTGTTTGTGGAAACTGATTTTTTTCAGGATCCTTTAATAAATACTGTATAAAAAGTACAGCATTTATTTGAATCTGAAATCTTTTGTAACATTATAAATGACTTTAAATGCATTCTTGCTGAATAAAAGTATTAATTTCTTTAAATAAACATCTTATATCTGTTATTTTTTAATTTAGAACCTCACAAACATCTGTTCTGTGAAATGTTTCGCATGAAATGTGTGCGTGTGCTGTTTTTCTTTTAAATAAATGCCACTTAGTTTGACATTTTGTTATTTAATGCAATGGCATTCAAACTTTTTTGAGCGCTGCTTAAGTGTCCAAATACTTTTTTGGGTCACTCCGCCTCTGAACACCCTAAACATAGCTTTTCTTTTAAATTACATTTTCTTATTTCCTATACCTGTGTGTAAGTACTGAAAGTAATGCATTGGCATAACTGATGCTTTACAGTCATGCCAATAAATCTTGGCTGAGAGAGAAAGAGAAAGAGCAAACACCAGGTGTGTTGAAACAAAGTTGTCATATAGCTTTCAGGTGATCAGACGGTAAATGTGATTACTCTTCCATACTGAAATTAATCTGACAGATAAACCGCACACTCGTCCATATCACAAAAACACTGTAACAGCCAGTCTCAGACTCATTAATCTGCCCCTGGCTCACCGAGTGCGCCCTCGCAACCGCCACGGCTCTAATCAGTCAGAATTTTCTGGGTTTGTGGAGGAGATATTCTTAGCAGGGAGCTTTTTAAAAAGTACATAGAGGATAAACAGACGTTTCTTTCTAGTCCACAAACAATGTCATATAAACACGAGCTAACGAGGAGGGGAGAGAGCCACGAGCCAGGAAGGAAAAGTACACACAAGCTAGAGTGATAAAAATAACTTGGGGAATGGGAGGGAGGGAGGGATGAGCAAAGTATGCGAATGATTCAGTTAGTTTCATTAAATACAAACAGTTTTCTAAATTTGAAAGTGATACAGAAATGACATTACAGATATTAAACTCTCTTAAAATCAGTGATCTGCCTTTGTCTCATTGGAATACAGTACATTTACATTTACATTTATGCATTTGGCAGACGCTTTTATCCAAAGCGACTTACATTGCATTATACTATACATTTGTATCGGAGTATGTGCAATCCCTGGGATCGAACCCATGACCTTGGCATTGCTAGTGCCATGCTCTAACCACTGATCTACAGGAAAGCTAACAGTAATAGAGCAGAGATAAATCTGAATATTATTACATGTAGATTTCCACTCTTAATCAAGCACTCAAATAAAGCTTATGATCTCAAACAATGCTGTGCTTACATGCTCGATTATCAGAATATCACGTAAAAATGGTTAAATAAAAATTAAATTACAAAATAAATGAAAAACCTTCAAAGTTTTTAAAAAGTTAAATGGCAACTAAATCTTTAAGTGATGTATGTATGTTTAAATTATTTTTAGTATTAATCAGCATTTTTGTATTGTTTCCAGAAGAAATGTCTAAATTATAATTAAAACAAGTCTTTGTTTTTATTATAGATTACAAAATTACAGTTTAGACATTTTACTGGAAAAGAAGACAATCATATGATTATGAAAATTCTATTTGGAAGTGTAATAAAAGTTGAAGGTGAATGGTTTCTGTGTCTATATAAATACTGTATTTGAATCATTACCTTTGGTTTGCATGTGTTCTCTGTATAAGCATTTGTCAAGAAAGACTCAGAGAGAGAGAGAGAATCTCACACTGTTTAAGAATGAATGTTGGTGTGGGTGCTGTGCTTTTATTAGGAACAAGGCCACACGCAGTCTACTGCAGCAAAGGAGAAAAAAATCAATAGGGAGGAGGCAATGAGAAAGAAAAGAAGAAAAAAGGTTCAGGTCAATTACAAACGACAGGGGGATTAGAAGAAAGAAGAAGAATATACCTTCAATAATGTGCTTCCTCGAGAGCCCACGCTCTGTCTCTGCCCTAGAGAAAAGCAAGAAAGAAAGAAAGAAAGAAAGAAATGCCTAAATCTCAAGGAGAAAATAATAGTAGTTGTTACTGATAGAATGAAAAGAGTGGAGGCATGAATGGATGGATGGATGGATGGTAGATAGATGGATAGATAGATAGATTGATTTATTGATGGATTGATGGATGGATTGATTGATAAATTGATGGATGGATGGATGGATGGACTTACTTTCCTCCCCAGTACAGTTTAGTAGTGATGACCAGACTGGATCTCCTGTACACACACACAGACAGAAATGTGTGAAAGGCAATGGTTTTATAAATTTCTCAATGAAATTGATCAGTGAGATCCACCTTAAATGATAATATAAGAGAACTAAGACAAATACCTCCAACACTTTTTCTTGATAATGTTTCCTAGGAGTATTTCAGCCCTGTGAAGAAGAAAGACACAATTTCAGTGCAAGATTTTCGGATTGATATAACCCTTCGGATTTTTGGATTTGTAGAGATTTTTTTTTTTTGTATGGCACTCGACTGTGGGGTAAAGTCACTAAACATCCACTGTGCTATGCATATTTAAAATTCTTACCGCCATTCTTTGCAGGGCAAACACACCTCTTTTGTATGCATGAGTTTCATTATAGAATTTGCAACATTCACAAACGTCAGCGCTATTTGCCTGATCCGGTTAACACTGAGCTATGGTTACTATCCACGGAAAGCTGGAGGAAATTTAAAACTTACTGAAAACGAATGTAAGTGTACTTTTATAGTTATTATGGCAGCAGTAATTTATCAAATGATGCTCAAAAGCATTACAACCAGGTACATATCCAGACTTTTGGCATTTTAAATAGCCAATGTAGATGCCTGATCACAGTGGTGGAGTGATGCTGTACAGTCCTAGAAAAATATGGCTGCTATAGTTTGTTGTATCCTGCACTAGACAGAACCGGCTGCAAGCCTGAGAATTGCCCCATGTAAATTGCATTCAGTACTAAATTTGTGGCCGTTTGCATCACAACCTGAATGCATAATTCCTTTAGTGAATTTGATGCAAAAGCAATGCAGACAGTGTGTGAAAAAATGATTCTATCAGTAGATGGATTTCAATAATAGCGAATTCCCTTCTGCATCTTCCAACAGGTTTAGATGAATCAGCTGGCAAGAAGGAAGTTTGGATATGAAGTTTACAGGCTGGACTATTATATCTACTGAATCACGATTTGCATACTATCCATTAAATAGGCTACAGTATGCAATATTTAGATTAGTTAGATAGTATGTAAAGATAGTAAAGTGGTCCAGATGAATTCAGCCACTCATTTTGCTGTAAGTCAAAGGCCAAACTCACTTCCCAGCTGAGTAGACCTCTGCAGTGTCAAAGAGGTTGACCCCGTTTTCATAGGCTATAGTCATCAGCTGCTCTGCCACCTGCAACACACACCACACACACACACACACACACTATATCACTATCACGAACTCATATGTCAATCAGCAATGCAGAGAGCTCAGAAGTGTGTGAAACGGATAATTGAACGCTCACCTTTCTGAAAACTGCGCTGCTTAAATCCACTTCACATGACTCACTGGCATGTGAAGCACTTTTATAACATTCATGTCCATCATACTTGATGTCCAAACCAAATTCAGGGCTGAGCTGACATATTGTGATGAACCTTTGTACAATATCTTTGCCACTTTTATTCATATGGACAGTGCAGTTAGGATAGGCAATGATGGAGAGAAAAGGGCGGAAGAGGATCACGATATGCATGTTATTCTAAAGAAAACCTGATTATCTTTGTAATCTTTCATCAAAATGCAATAGCTTGCTCGGTCTGTGAAATGATTTTTCCTTTTCGGCTGATTTCACAGAGCGAGCATTGTTATTTTTCAACCCCTCCCTTCCAAACACTTGGCTCCATCCTGGTATTTAATGCCTGCTTGTCACTATGTATATAGGAATATGTGCCATTGCATTGGAATAACAGCATCTGACAGTGTTTTCATTCTGTACACCTCACACTATTTGTCATATAATGCAGAAAAAATAATACATGCCTTTGCAGCCAGATTTTCAGGCAAATGTACAGAGTATAATGGCATTCATGCGCATATTAACACAAGATTATTATTATGCGTGGATGCTTGTTAAATGTAGCCTATCCTTTAAAAATTGTGCTCATCATTTTATATATAGTAACACAACAGCTAGTCTTGACGTAGGGCGAGATCAATTAAACTGCACTGCAATATCTCAACTATCTTCGACATTTAAAAGCACAAGCTATTAGACACTTGAGTCTTCATTACAATTTTGAAACAGTAATGCAATTATAATATTAAAAAAATATAGTGCTTGAGATTTTTTCCATTCCACTACCCCGTGTCTATTGTTTTTGCATTCCACTGCGCTACTTTTTCATGTTTTTTTATGTAAACATGCACTAGGCTTAAAGGGATAGTTCAACCAAAAAAAAACTTTGTTTCTTCAGTAGAACACAAATGATGATTTTTAACTCCAACCGTTGCGGTCTGTCAGTCTTATAATGCATGGCAATAGGAACTCCATCTCTAAGAGTAAAAAAAAAAACATGCACAGACAAATCCAAATTAAACCCTGCGGCTCGTGAAGACACATTGATGTCCTAAGACACGAAGCGATCAGTTTGTGCGAGAAACCAAACAGTATTTATATCACACACCGGATGCTCAAGGCAGTTGGACATAGTGGTGTATTAGAGGTAAAAAATGATATAAATACTGTTCGGTTTCTCACACAAACCGATCGTTTCGTGTCTTAGGACATCAATGTGTCGTCACGAGCCGCAGGGTTTAATTTGAATTTGTCTGTGCATGTTTTTTTTTACTCTTATAGATGGAATTCCCATTGACATGCATTAAAAGACTGACAGACTGCAACAGTTTGAGTTAAAAATCATCATTTGTGTTCTACTGAAGAAACAAAGTCACCTACATCTTGGATAAACATCAAATTTTCATTTTTGGGTGAACTATCTCTTTAAGGCCCGTTCGCACCAAGAATTATAACTATAAAGACTATAACGATAACTATATTTGCCTCCACACCAACGAACGATAACGGTCTGTTTATTCTAAGTTCACACGCTGCGGTTTGAAAGTGCGTACACAACATGTTTTTGCTGTTCTTGTTGCATTTACATGGCTTTAACCAGATGTGTAAAGTATTTGAGTAAATGTAATTAGTTACTGTACTTAAGTATCTTTTTGGCTACTTTGTAGTTGTACTGAGTATCAAAGATATTAGCAACTTTTACTCTCTACTTGACTACATTTTTGAGCAAGTAAATGTACTTTTTACTCCAGTAGATTTGTGATGAGTAATGCAATTACAATTACATTTTGCAGGGCACCTAACTTTTTCTGCAGCAATTTGTTTCTGATATAAAGAAGCGATATCACCATCTAAGGGCGTTGACGGTACTATATCTTGTGCATCTTGCCTCATCTAAACTTGTCAGCAAGGCATCTTTACGTGAATACGAGTGCATTGGCAGGTAGTTTCTGAATCGCAGGTGTTTGATTTAGGATATGACGTCATGACTGCAGCCGGTGATGAGGCCGAACCCAGCATGTAGTGCAAGTAGACACTGACTATTTAATTTTACTTAACATTATTTTATTTATCTGCTCTATTGAGGAGACCTTTTTGACAGATATTGGTTTACTAATGGCCTTTTTTGTGCACTTAAGCTTAACTGAGACTTGGGAGTTTGTAGACGTTTAAAAGGTTGTTGTGTCGACCTTGATTTATTGCAATATTGAGGTGTTCAAAATAAACATGATTTCTCATCTTACAAATCAATTGCTTCTTATTTTCACTGGCATGTCTCTTAGGTGTTGAGGACTAGTGCATCTTTGAGCCTATATTTAGTATGAGTAAAATACTTAAGTACTGTTAAAATCAGATACTTAAATACTTTTACTCAAGTTGTATTGGAATTGGTTACTTGTAACTTGTAATGGAGTCATTTTCGATGTAGGGTATCTGTACTTTTACTCAAGTATGGTTTTCAGGTACTCTTTACACCTCTGGCTTTAACCAGCAGATGTCCTTGAGTGAATAGCTAGTGCAATCGATCAAATCTAACAGTGAATTTAGCTGACGAAGTCAATATAGTTGAATAAAAACAACGCCTAGTTGTTTTACTGCAACTTCAAAGGAAGCAAGACAATGTTGTCGAAACTAGTGCTGGATACCTGAGGTAATTTTATTTTACACTGTTTGCTAGCCTGGCATTATGATCTTATCGTTAATACTTCTTACCATTTATTCAGAGCGAGAGTATGACCGATTGTTTTCAATATATCCATTTTCTTTAAAGTATCCTTGAAAATGACGTTTGACTATAGTCAAACAATGGTGGCATTTTCTGGACCTCTGGGATTAACTTCTCTGCAATGTTGTTTTCCATTTTAAATGCGCGAGCCCTTAAATTAGAATGGATTCTGATTGGCTGTCAGTGTTTTATCATTTAACAACTGGAAAAAAATCGTTCTGAAAGTGATCCCAACTTTATCGTTTCTCTATGTCATTATAGCTGTGGTGTGGACACTGCTATTCTTTTATAATTGGAACGATTTTTAGAACTATATCTTTATCGTTATCTTTATAGTTATTGTTTTTGGTGTGAATGGGCCTTTTGACAGTTTTTTTCCATTTCACTGCTCACATCAGGCGTTTTTGCATTCCACTTCACTTCTTGTGTTTTTGTGCTTTAAAAAGTGAGTAGTGGAATGGAAAAAAGCAAAGTCTTGAGATGTGTTTTTTAAAAGTTCTTTTAACTTTAGCACTGCATCGTTAGAACACTGCATCATCGATGAGACGCTGAAAAAGACACAAGAATGCGAACACAACAGTCAAAGATGTCCGTCTAGCACGTTTCTGTGTGAACAGCCCATTAAGCCGTGATCACTGACTAGACACTGAGTACACAAAATTTAACGGTCGTGATATGATGTCACACTCTGCGGCATCTTTTTATAAACATGAATTCAACATGAAACAAATAGTAATACATTCAGAATGTAAAAAGTCTACTTGACTTTACTGCAAAAATATCCGTTCTTTTAATAGAGTACCTCAGAGATGACGTGTTTTTGTATGCAAAACCCAGAAGCGAGTTAGCATTTTAGGACTTCCGTTTCCATCGCCCTAAAGTCTATGGGTTTTTTTTTATGGGTTTTTGCTAAATTGCCTGAAATAAGGTCTGTGGTTAACAAAGCCTCTAAATATTTTCAAGTTTTGATTTATGACATAAAACACACCAGTTATAACCCACTTTTGATTTTTTTAAATCTTTATTGTGTCTTAAAAATGGCGGTTGCTAATAAGTTTCTAAAAGGGACTACTTCCTTTGGCGGGGACTTTAGACATCAACAAACATTTGGACAGCATTTCTCATGAAAAAGTAGATAAGTATTCATACACAACGCAGATCATAATCAGTCGCATGTTTTTAAATAAAGTTGTTTTTTAAATAAAGTTTGAGGAAGCTTGGTGGTGGTGACGTTGATCCGCGACAATGGTGTGCTGTAGTCTGTTTACTGTTAGCTTTTTATATCTGACGACTTTATTTAGACTTCAAAATTTATAAATGTTGTGTTAACTTGTAAAGATTATCTTGATAGACAAAACATGTAAGTGTCATAACCCTTTGTTAAACACAAGAGCTTATTTTTTGCGATTTTCCAAAAGTCTATGGGAAAAATGCATAGGCTTTCGATCGAGGGAACTTGTGCGCCGCTAACTTCCAGGTTGGCCTACAAAAACACGTCATCTCTGAGGTACTATATTCAGCCAAGAGGTCATGCCGTGACGTAACGATCTTATACTGGCCACACGTGAGTCTTCACATGATGTGAATTCGCAGGTCAGAGTTCACCAAACTTGAACTCTGGAACGAAGCGGAATGCGAAACTTTTCACATGAACTTGCGTTTCTGGTCTGATGCATTTGCATATGTATAAATGGAAGTCAATGGAAGGAAATGTGTAGTGTATGACCGCCATTTTAATAGGTTTTGGACCAGAGCATCTGTTTTTTTTGTGTGAGTGTAACTGCTGCAATAATACAATGATCTTTATGTCAGAGTTTGATCTTCTGAAGACAGAACAGTTGACATGGTGGTTAAAATCTCTGCAATCTCTACAATCCATCAGTCTCTCTTTCACTGTCTTTGATGGAGAGCTGTCAGCCAGCATGAGTGACAGTGATCCGTTCTGTCAGAGTAGTTGTATATTAGAAGGCCGATGAGGGAAAACCGTCTGTTCAGCTGCTGATGAGATGATTTATGACATGTGGAGAAGGGGACCGAACTGGGACGTCCGCATCTCGCTTAATTTGACTGGACAAGAGGGATGATTGGACAATAGAGGAGACTCCGCCTCTGGGGAAAGACAGGCTTGTCGTGGAAGTTGTTGCCACAGGGACTTTTATGATGTAAGAACAACTAGTATTTATGTGCATTTGCCTTGGGTGAGTGTCAGAAAGGGGGACTGGCAGAATGATGTTATTGTTTGAATAATGAGGAAGACCACAGCATTATGTGTCTACGAGCCTTCCTCTCTGCCAAGACTGTCAACACAGAACATGCTTATCTCGGCTAACTCTACCCAATTTGTGCTTATGGCTAGAGTGGATTTAGAAATGGGAATTATGGGTGAAAACATACAGATGATTCAGCCCCCTATTATATTATGTTACAAAAGTATTTATTATGAGTAAATATATTGTTTAATCCATAGATTACTTGCTGTTGAAAATGTCTTGGAAAGAATTAAGTTTACTTTCTGGTTATGAATATAAAAAATTTGAAATACTCACCTCATCTGAAATCTGCCCTCCAAATGTCACCCATGTGCCTGAGAGAGAGAGAAAGAAATTGAAAGAGAGGGAGTGTGAGTCAGAGTTATCCAGTGATTAAAGTATTCCAAGCAGAGATTGATTTATTTGCTCTGTTTCCTGTCACAGAAACCTTCAAACACATTAGAACGGAACACAGACCTGAATCTGAATGTTTTACAGTAATGAAACAAGTTAAAGAAGAATTTTAAAAAACAAGGCCAGTGATGTCTTTAAAGGTTTAGTTTACCCAAAAATGAAAATTCTGTTATCATTTACTCACCCTCATGTTGTTTCAAACCTGTAAGACTTTCGTTCATCTTCCGAATACAATCTTTTTAACGAAATCTGATAGCTCTCTTTCCCTCCAAAGACAGCTACACATCAAAAAATGCTTTTCTTACTTAGATTTTTTGTCTTGTTTCCAGTCCAAATATCTAAAAATTCTTAAATCAAAAAGCATTTTCTAGACAAGTAAAAATTATTTTCTTGTTTTCAGAAAAAAAATAGGTCAAAATTAGTTTTTGCTTAAAACAAGCAAAATAATCTGCCAATGGGGTAAGCAAAATAATCTTGTTTTCGGTTTGGCAGATTATTTTGCTTGTTTTAAGCAAAAAATCACTAAATTTTGACCTATTTTTTTTCTGAAAACAAGAAAATTATTTTTACTTGTCTAGAAAATGCTTTTTGATTTAAGAACTTTTAGATATCTGGACTAGAAACAATACAAAAACCAAATAAGAAAAGCATTTTTTGCAGTGCAACTACTACTTTCAAGCCCCAGAAAGGTAGTAAAGATATCATAAAAGTAAATGATGCGTGGTTTCGTGCGTGGTTTCGGGAACGCGCATTGGAGATTAATATTTTAAATAAAGTGCTAAATTATGTTTTTTTGCACAATCAAACCACTTCATAAAATTGAGGTTAAACCACTGGATGGATTACTTTAATGATGTCTTTACTACCTTTCTGGGCCTTGAAAGTGGTAGTTGCTTAGGATATCAATGGAGTGACAAAAAGCTCTCAGATTAAAAGTATCTTCATTTGTGTTTTGAAGATGAACGAAAGTCTAAAATTTCATTGTAGTTCAGTGGACTTGGTGTATACATGTCACTTCCATATTGATGTAAACAAATAAACATTTCCCATACAGGAAAACATTTCAACATATAGGTAATGAGACAAAAATTAGGCTGATTCTTGGGAAAATCTGTCCCAGGTTTTCCTGAGGACTCTGTTATTCTTGGCCTGACTCACACTGCCGGCAGTCTAAAGCACCCATGATTCATTGCTGTCAGGGTAAGACTCTGCAGTCACTGCCCCACATCCATGTCAGAATCACCTACTATCACACTAAAATTCACCCCGGCTGCGGGTTGAGCATCTCTCCAGCAAGCACTGGTATCCTGGGCTTCAATATTATGGGATCAGTTAGCATCCGATGAGACACTCGACTATGTTTCAGGGTGAGGGAACCCGTCGGGGATGATCAGCTGTTCCTATGGCGAATAAGTGCCTATGGGTTGCAAGATAAATGAGGAAATAGTGTGGGAGTTTGCAAGTGTTACGTTCCCTCGGTGACACCTGTGCAGTGATAAGAAGCATTTGGCGGCTTTCTTATGTTTCATACATGACGTAACAGTCCTCATCCTGCCAGATAAGTTTATGTGTGAAGCTACTGTGAGCAATGGTGTGCACCAGGGTCTTCGGCAGCTCATCAACTGAGAGAAACCAGGGAATAACAGGATCTTTCCGCCTAATCCTGGATCTCCTCACATATTACTTCATTAGATCTGACTGACTAGATTTTTTTTTTATTTACATTAGTAAATGAATATAAACACATAAGCAACCTGTGAGATATTTTACACTTTTATTCACTAAAATATTGAAATGTGCCAAGAGTGATATTTAATATATATATTTTAGATTATGTTTACATAAACAGTCACCGTTGTGCTTCCATCATAGTCTTTAAGCAAGCATCACTGATTTACATGAAGGAACATACATTTATACATGCACATATGCACACACATGGCCATACAAAAAATTACTGCTGCTTTAGTGGTTTCCACTGAAAGCTGTCCTCATGTATTCAGTTAAGTGCATGTCTGAAGCACTGAAATTTTATCGGCCTGCAGTGCTCTTGCTGTGTTTGATCAAGTGGCTAATGTTTGCGATGTCTGACCTAAAGCAATGACCTATGACGTCTCAGGAAAATAATAGCTACAAGCAATGAAGGGTGAGTTGCGTCACTTTTGCAAAGTATTTCAGCACCAAAACCTTTATCTTAATCACTAAACATCAGTGAGTAAGCAGGTGCCATTTCAATAGCATTCCCAAAAAATGCATTATTATTATAACATATTGAATGAAATCAATAGGGAAATGTTGATTTGTTTACAACAATATGAAAGCGACATGCATACACCAAGTCCACTGAATTACAATGAAGTTTTAGACATGTCTTCGGAACACAAATAAACAAGGTGCAAGTTTCACGGCAGCACAGCTTTTGTGAGCATGTTTGCTCTTTTTGCTGATTTGCATACTCAGTTAATTAGATGCTAAAATAATACAGATAGTGCATGCACATAACCCTAAACAACACTTAAATCCATTTTATTCACTTTCATTAAAATATGTTGATTTCTGCAGACAGCAATTCAACAAATTTAAGCAGAGTTCAATGTTATGATTAAATTTATCAATGCTAACTTGGCCTATTAGCTAATAATAGTGAAAGTCAACAATTAATAGTTAACAATACACCTGGTTACTGTTAAATAAGTAAAATTTTACCACAAGGAACAACTTTCTTGATATCTTGTTGTGTAACGGAAGCAAGCTAGTAAGAGCTATGCATGTAAACCTCACTCCCCTGACCTCAAGAGGTGCACTTTTGCGATCAGCGCTACAGACTGCAGTCTTTAGCGTCCTTGTTATGTCCTTGCATGCCCACCACCCATGCCAGAGACACTAGTTCAAATCCCATTTGGAGTGTGTCGAGTAGGACTGGTTACATTTGGTGCCGTGACCCGGATGGGAGTGAGGTTTGGGGGTAAGTGTAACGGAAGCAAGCTAGTAAGAGTTGCGCGTGTAAACCTAATTCGCCTGGCCTCAAGAGGCGTGCTAGAGACTGCAGTCTTTAACATCCTTGTTAGCCCGCCTGCTTCCCTGCCTCTCGCATTGGAGAGGCCGGTTCGAATCCCACTCAAAGCAGGTCAAGAAGGATCAATTACATTGGGATTTTATTTTTTGTACATTACCGTTAAGAAGTTGGGGTCAGTAAGATTTTTTAAAGAAAATAATACTTTTATCACCAAGGATGCATTAAATTTAAGCGTGCCACACGAGTCCTGAAAAGTGAAGCCAAAGTGTCTGGATTGCCCCCAGGTGGCTGGAAGCAGTATAGGTCATGAACCCCACCCTCTCCATGAAATGTATTGGGAAAAAATTTTTCCAAAGACGGTTTCTGTCATTTTAGGCAGTTTTTATTACGCTGGTGTTAGTTCAAGTGTTTGTTCTTTAAATAATTTTGGTTTTAGTTAGTTATTTGATGCTATGAAAACAGGGGAGAGACATCATGATTGACAGATGAGATTGAGAGCATCTCTGAGTGAAGTAACTATGCTCAGCCTCGAGACTCAAGATGTCGACGCCATATTGGCACACTGGCGGCTTTGGTTACTACAATGGAAGAGAGTGAAGGTGCGTCGTCCATCTTTTTTTACAGTCTATGATTAAATTTATCAAAAGTGACAGTAAAGTTAATATTACAAAAGATTTCTATTTTAAAAAAAAATTCTACGGAGCCCTGCACATGACATGCAAGAAAAAAAGAAAATCATGTGCGCATGGTTTACTAATTCGTTCTATCGATTTACTATTTAGTTCCCTCGATTTGCTAAATCGTGCGGACAATTAACTATTTGATTCCCTCGATTTGCTAAATCGTGTGGACGATTTACTATTTGGTTCCCTCGATTTGCTAAATCGTGCGGATGATTTACTATTTCGTTCGCACGCACGCTTTACTATTTCATTCCCTCGATTTTGCTAAATTGTGCGCACGATTTACTATTTCGTTCCCTCGATTTGCTAAATCGTGTGGGCGATTTACTATTTCGTTCCCTCGATTTGCTAAAATCACGCTGACAATTTACTATTTCGTTCCCTCGATTTGCTAAATCGTGCGGGCGATTTACTATTTCGTTCTATCGATTTACTAAATCGTGTGCACGATTTACTATTTCGTTCCCACGATTTGCTAAATCGTGCGGACAATTTATTATTTCGTTCCCTCGATTTGCTAAATCGTGCGGAAGATTTACTATTTCGTTCGCCCTCGATTTGCTAAATCGTGCGGAAGATTTACTATTTCGTTCGCACGGACGATTTACTATTTCATTCCCTCGATTTGCTAAATCGTGCACACGATTTACTATTTCGTTCCCTCGATTTGCTAAATCGTGTGGGCGATTTACTATTTCGTTCCCTCGATTTGCTAAAATCGCGTGGACAATTTACTATTTCGTTCCCTCGATTTGCTAAATTGTGCGCACGATTTACTATTTCGTTCCCTCGATTTGCTAAATCACGCGGACGATTTACTATTTCGTTCCCTCGATTTGCTAAATCGTGCGCACGATTTACTATTTCGTTCCCTCGATTTGCTAAAATCGTGCGGACAATTTACTATTTAGTTCCCTTGATTTGCTAAATCGCGCGGACGATTTACTATTTCATTCCCTCGATTTGCTAAACAAATTAGTAAATCGTGTGCACGATTTAGCCTACTATTTTTTTCCTGTATGTCATGTGCAGGGCTCCATAGTTTTCAATAATGTTTTTGAATAGATATAAAAATGAATTCATCATTAATAATAATAAAAATAATAATAAATGTTTCTTGAGCAGCAAATCAGCATATTAGAATAATTTCTGGAGGATCATGTGACACTGAAGACTGGATGATGCTAAAAATTCAGCTTTGCCATCACAGGAATACATAACATTTTAAAATATATTCAAATAGAAAATGGTTATTTTAAATTGTAATAATATTTAACAATATTACTGTTTTATTGTATTATTGATCAAATAAATGCAGCTTTGGTGAGCATAAGAGACTAAAAAAAACATTAACAAATCTTACTAACCCCAAAGTTTTGAAGTGTATATTTGGATGTAGGACGGAGGAAGGACTCGTACCAAGGAAGCTTCTGATCTAAGATAAGAGACACACCATTTGGAAATGGATTGTGAAGATAAGCCCGGGGCTTTTTCATGGTGGAATAGCAGCTGTTTGTTCCTCTTTCTGAAAGCCTTTAGTATGACAACAATAAAATCCAGCTCACTTATTCTAGTTCAGTCCACACCAAACCAATTCAGTTTCCAATGCCCTATGGTTTTCAAGTGAGCAGAAAATGTTTGCTCTTGGGGACGAAACATAACATTTTTTAATACACCATTACAATTCTTGCATTTTAAAAATCAATGCAGAACATCAGACCAGAACTGACACTGCTGTAATTTTCTTGCGTATCTTGCATAAGTTTGTAGTGATAAATATAGAACACCCAGATTGGAATAAACTGCATGTTCTCTTGCGTGGTGTCCTGGAGCCTCATAGTATTAGAAACGCCTGCTATATAAGCCACTGCGTGTTTTTATCTCAAAGAGAAGTCAACAACCGATTTATACAGTCATTATGTTTGCGTTCACAAGGCTTGTTAATGAAACCATCTCATTGTAAATCTAAAAGGGAACAGAGAATAAATTAAGCGTCAACCCATCACTCACCCGCTGTGTGTGGAGTGTGTGAAGCAATTAGTGAGCTCGTGTTTTAATTCATGGTAAATTAAATATGAATGGAGGGAGGATAACATTTTCAAGATCATGTGACTCTCAAACACACACTGTTGCCTGCACTTCATTGAAACATATTGTGTGAACGTATCAAAGATCTATGATACTTATATTCAGTGTGACCTTTTGGTGTTTATGGATATGGCTGCTGGTTTATAAATCAAAAAATGCTCACCAAGTCCAAGGCATGACACTCGCAGTCCCGACTTCCCAAGATTCCTGTGAAGAAAGTGAGAAATCTGTTACCAAGGACATAACATTGTAGTGCCTTCACTTCTGGCAGGCCTGTTTATTTATTTTATTTTATTTTATTTTATTTATTTTTTATTAAATGTGCTAAATTAATGTGAATAGTTTAAATCCCCTGAAAATCTGTTTTCCTTTCTGAGCAGAATACTGAAAATTACATAATCATAAATATAAATATAATTTGTGCAAATAATATTACTATTGCAATACAGGCATGGGCAAAATTCTGAAATTAAAAATTGGCTCCATTCTACCATTCATGAATGGGAATTTGAATTGGCCACAACAAGTTCAATGTGAATGTGAATTAGAATAACGCAGTAAAAAGAAACAGAGTTAGAATTCAAAATTGATATTTAATTGAAATATTATAATTTATTTATAAAACGGTTAGTTTCTGTCCTTGATTCTGATTGGTCAATAGCTGTTTTATTCACGATAAATCTTGAATAAGAACCTTCACCCAGCGGTTCTGTGTATCACTACACAACACCCTTAGCAACCACTCTTAGCAACGTAAACTGTTTGTTCTCAATTTATATTGTTCATTGAAGCTTACTGTATTATGTAGAAGAGTATTGTGAGAAAGTATTACCTGCATTCAGATTTAGCATTTTACTTCAGGTTTCCTATGTTCATAATAAAAAATATGCTTAAATGTCCGCTGCAATATCTTGTCCTTTTAACAGTTAAAGGTTTTTCCCGTGACTGACAGTACTAGTCAAAGCATTTGTCAGTTGCGTCTTGTTCTGTGTTCACAACATTCAGTCTTTTCAATGTAAAAGTCTTTGCTACTGAGTGACACTCTCATAAAGACAGTCTTTGCCGCCATCTAATGGCGTAATAATGTAACTTCTGTTGCTGTTCACAGTCAGGGACTATTTTTTCCGGTGGAAGGAAGGCTTTTAGTGATTTTACTTCATGAAAGTTGCATTGATACTTATTTTTTGGCTTTAATATTTGTTTTGTGTGGTAACCGTTTTATAAAAGTAAGCAATAAGGTATGAGAGGCTGTGCTGTATCGTGAATAAGTCAAGGCTGAAGGGGTTGCAGGCACTCTGCTTCGCATCGTGCCCTTCAGCCGTGACTTATTCACGATACAGCACAGCCTCTCGTACCTTATTGCTTACTTTAAACATCTTAAACTTTCAGAAGAGCTTTAGTGCAGATACATCCTTCAATAACATTGAACTGTGACAGGTACAAAAAAACACACATTGAAATGTTCTGCACAGATGTCTTTTTATAGTACACTGAACACTTTCATTTCAAAAGTTAAAGGAAAATAATATTTTTAAAAAGCCACCAAGGTCCTAACTGCTCAAGCATTCTTCTGCTATTTGGTTTTAAAAAAAACATTAATGACCTCCCACACTGGGACTGCGGTGCATGTGAATAATGGACCTCCTTTTTGGACCCAGAGGAAACTTTTTAATTTTCTCTCAGTGCAGATGACAACTGAATGTTTGAACCACAGAGACCCTGCGACTCTTACAGCACTTCTGTGATTTAAGATAGCTATTACCAGAGAACAAAAACTCTATAATAGCTTTATAAAGTACACGTGAATGCACAAGCACAAAATGGCTGGCTGGTATTTATGCCCCAAAGTCTTGGATCTAAGATTTTTATGGCTTGAGCCTCCCATTTAGATCATCTTATTGGCTACAATATAAAATACATTAGCAACAGCTTTATTCATCAGTGTGAAGATGTGACTTGAACAGCGGCCCTGGTTTCAATCTACAGTTATACTTCAGCAATCCATTTCCACTCCTCTATCATTAAAATTTCCTGTACTCTGATATGTGGCGTCCTCTTAATGCCCGACTGAGTCAGAGATGACACCTCATCAATTTGCTCTATGGTTCACCGTTACTGTCCTCAAATTGCTTAAACATTTGTTTTTATCCTGTGATTATGATAAACGTGACTAAGTGCAGTTTGTTTTACTGTTTGCAGGAAGCACATTATCTATCTATCCATCCATCTATCCATCTTTCCCTCCATCTATCAATCCATCTGTGGCGAGGGGGGCGTGGTTTAGCGAAGCCTGCAACGGGAGAGAGCGGCAGGAGACGCGCGGTGAGTGAGCGGGCTGAATGCAAATCACGAACACCTGTTTCTCGTTCCAGTAATTGGCGTGGAGACAGGATAAAACGCCAGGAGAAGCAGGAGCGGAGGGGAGAGAGAGGGTCTGCTGACTGAGCC
>RJVU01017609.1:348194-376873 GCA_003731715.1 Anabarilius grahami
CCGCTGCAGGATGGCCCTTTTTAGGTCTTCAAAGACCAGGAGGTTCTGGATGGGCAGCTGCTGCGCTGCCACCTGCGACTCGCCCGAGAGCAGTGGGACGAGCCGCATGGGCCACTGGTCCCGGGGCCAACTTGACACCTCCGCAGACTTCTCGAAGAGGTCCAGGAAGGCCTCCGGGTCATCTTGTGGGCCCATCTTCTGCAGTGGCAGCTGGAAGTTGGCAGCAGCTGCTTCGATGGACTCCCCAGGAACCCCCCGGTCAATCCAGCTCCGGAACCTCTCGCGGTCCTCCTGCTGGCTCCGGATGACTGCCTCGAAGCGGCGCTCCTGGTCCTCCCGGAGATCCAGCAGGGCGCGGTGTTGGTCCTGGTGTAGGACCGCGAGGGACGCGATGATGTCCGCAAACGGCGTACCAGTGGCGGGGTTTGCCTGCATGGCGGCGGCTTCCGTCTACCTTCCCGGGTTTCGGCACCAATGTAACACAGTTCGTATATGTGGGAAGAAGGAGGCGGGAACCGGCGAACATTCAAACAAAACTTTAATATATAAATAAACCAACAAAACGAAAGTAATGCCGGCAGACCCTCGCGGACGTCTGCCGGCCACACAAACATAATAAAACATAACGTAAAGTCCAGGCCTGGTCCTCTCTCGTCCTTCACTGTCGTCGCTCCTCCTTTTATGCTCCCGGAGCTCCTCCGTGAGAGACTCGAGGCCGGCGCGCCTCCCAGGTGGAGCTCATTATCTCTCGCGCCACCGGCCTCGCGCCGTTCTCTCACGGCTCTCGCCCGCCCTGGTCGCCACATACTGCATCATCACAAACGTCTCTCCCAACAAACCCAGAAAATGAAAAAGTTAAATATTCCTGTGCCCTTTAGGCTGTGTGTTTGGTCTCCTTATCCTGGGTGTGCTTCTGAAGATTCTGGAACACAGTGACTCTCTGCTGCTGTGTTACAATCACACACAAGAACACACACACATTAGGACAACGGACCATTATGGTGCGAAGAAAAATGCAAATGCAAGCCAAATAATACTAACACTGATACACTGATTGATTTCTAATAGGCCAATGGCCAAGAAAACAGAAGCCCACACAAATACAATGACAAGGACGAATGTGTGTACAAACACACACACACACACACACACACACACACACACACACACACACACAGCACGACTGCCCATCTGGACTGTGCAGCACCAGCCAGTGAACCATGAAACAGTGCAACTGTTTGCTTTAGTGCTATGAATTCAGAAATACCAAGCAAAATTATACTTCTATGATTTGAATAAATAAGAGAGATATACAAACACACACACACACACACTCTGGTTCACTATCTTTGTAGGGACTCTGCATAGACGTAATGGTTTTTATACTGTACAAACTGTATATTCTATCCCCTATCCCTAACCCTACCCATCACAGAAAACTTTCAGCATTTTTACATTTAAAAAAAAAAAAAAACATAATTTAGTATGTTTATTAATCCATTTCCCCCATGGGGACTGCTGGCTGGTCCCCACAATGTAGGTGATCTCAGGTTTTACTATCCTTGTGGGGACCATTTGCTAATGCTTAATCCGTTGGACACACTTAGATATGTCCTTTTACAAATCCGTGGACATCAAAGGTTTTTAAACTGTATCTTAAGCCTTCTTGTCATTTATAAAGTCGGAGAGTAAGGGAGATGGAAAGAGAGACTTTACTGCGTAGAATTTTTAGGACAGGGTTATGATTAGGTTAAGCAGAAGCATGGTCCGAATTTAAAGGGTTAGGTGACCCAAAAATGAAAATTCTGTCATTAATTACTCACCCTCATGTCGTTCCAAACCAGTAAGACCTTTGTTCATCTTCAGAACACAAATTTTTGATAAAATATTTTTGATAAAATCCGATGGCTCAGTGAGGCCTGCATTGACAGCAAGATAATTAACACTTTCAGATGCCCAGAAAGCTACTAAAGACATCTTAATGATATGAAACGACAAAAATACATTTTGTGAGCCAAAAAATCAAAATAATGACTTTATTCAACAATATCCAGTAATGGATGATTTCAAAACACTGCTTCAAGAAGCTTCGAAGCTTAACGAATCTTTTGTTTCCTATCAGTGGTTCGGAACGTGTATCAAACTGCCAAAGTCACGTGATTTCAGTAAACGAGGATTCATTAGGTCATAAGTATTTCAAAATGTCAACTGGTTCACCACTGGGGGGTGTGACTTTGGCAGTTTGATACATGCTCCGAACCACTGATTCGAAACAAAAGATAAAGCATCGAAACTTCATGAAGTAGTGTTTTGAAATCGTCCATCAATATATTGTTGAATAAAGTCGTTATTTTGTTTTTTTGGTGCACAAAAAGTATTCTCGTCTCTTCATAACATTAAGGTTGAACCACTGTAGTCACATGAACTGTTTTAAAGTCCCCCCGTAGTCAATTATTTTATCCCTTAAAACTCATCTTCGATCACCAAAATGACATATATAAAAAAAAAAAAACAAGTGAAAAAAATTAAAATAGCTTGAATGTAACTCTACACCCTTGCCTCATTTAATATACAAACCCGATTCCAAAAAAGTTGGGACACTGTACAAATTGTGAATAAAAAAGGAATGCAATAATTTACAAATCTCATAAACTCAAATTTATTCACAATAGAATATAGATAACATATCAAATGTTGAAAGTGAGACATTTTGAAATGTCATGCTAAATATTGGCTCATTTTGGATTTCATGAGAGCTACACATTCCAAAAAAGTTGGGACAGGTAGCAATAAGAGGGCGGAAAAGTTAAATGTACATATAAGGAACAGCTGGAGGACCAATTTGCAACTTATAAGGTCAATTGGCAACATGATTGGGTATAAAACGAGCCTCTCAGAGTGGCAGTGTCTCTCAGAAGTCAAGATGGGCAGAGGATCAGCAATTCCCCCAATGCTGCGGCGAAAAATAGTGGAGCAATATCAGAAAGGAGTTTCTCAGAGAAAAATTGCAAAGAGTTTGAAGTTATCATCATCTACGGTGCATAATATCATCCAAAGATTCAGAGAATCTGGAACAACCTCTGTGCCTAAGGGTCAAGGCCAGAAAACCATACTGGATGCCGTGATCTTCGGGCCCTTAGATGGCACTGCATCACATACAGGAATGCTACTGTAATGGAAATCACAACAAACTGGAAAACTGTTCTGTGGTCAGATGAATCAAAATTTGAAGTTCTTTTTGGAAAACTGGGACGCCATGTCATCCGGACTAAAGAGGACAAGGACAACCCAAGTTGTTATCAGTGCTCAGTTCAGAAGCCTGCATCTCTGATGGTATGGGGTTGCATGAGTGCGTGTGGCAGCTTACACATCTGGAAAGGCACCATCAATGCTGAAAGGTATATCCAAGTTCTAGAACAACATATGCTCCCATCCAGATGTCATCTCTTTCAGGGAAGACCTTGCATTTTCCAACATGACAATGCCAGACCACATACTGCATCAATTACAACATCATGGCTGCGTAGAAGAAGGATCCGGGTACTGAAATGGCCAGCCTGCAGTCCAGATCTTTCACCCATAGAAAACATTTGGCACATCATAAAGAGGAACATGCGACAAAGAAGACCTAAGGCAGTTGAGCAACTAGAAGCCTGTATTAGACAAGAATGGGACAACATTCCTATTCCTAAACTTGAGCAACTTGTCTCCTCAGTCCCCAGACGTTTGCAGACTGTTATAAAAAGAAGAGGGGATGCCACACAGTGGTAAACATGGCCTTGTCCCAACTTTTTTGAGATGTGTTGATGCCATGAAATTTAAAATCAACTTATTTTTCCCTTAAAATGATACATTTTCTCAGTTTAAACATTTGATATGTCATCTATGTTGTATTCTGAATAAAATATTGAAATTTGAAACTTCCACATCATTGCATTCTGTTTTTATTCGCAATTTGTACAGTGTCCCAACTTTTTTGGAATCGGGTTTGTACACGAGCCCCCATGTGCTCGTACTTGGCACAGCCCTTGCGACGGTTCTGTCAATAATATGAATTAATATGATTAGCCCTTTGCTTGACTACGTTATCAAACAGCTAATAATGTGTTGCTAATGTTACACACACCGTTCCTTCATCTGAGAGTCAGACAGCTGCCTTCTAACAATCAGTATCCTTACCAACGCTGTGAACAACTCAGAACGTCAGTGGAGAAAGACATATAGTTCATCATAACATCGTAATAGACTCGCTATATTGCTAAATCTACGCAACTTTTCATATCAACAGGAAAAATATACCGGGATAACCTGGCTTCTCTCGAGACTTTCCTGCTTCAGAGCACTCATAGTTAATGATATGCTAAAGCCTGCCGGCATGTTGTTGTGATTGGTTACAAGGTAGTCTGTGACGTCACAAACACCCACGATTTCAAACCGCGGGTTTTAGTCTTTGGTTTACTGCAGTTTCAAACATAAAATTCTCAGCAATGGTGCTGACTTATGAATTTGCACATGGTTTGTCTTAAAGCATATTAAAAACACTACATAGGCATATAAACAACATTAAAACTTGCCATTAGCATATGCAGCAGAAAGTGAACCCTGAGCAGAACAAACACAGAGATGGAACAGTGATTTACTTTCACATTTATTCAATTACATTCATTTTATACACTCTGACCATGCACTACAAACACACACACACACTTAATCAAAGACACATACTGCGGTGCAACAGAAAGACGTTAAAATGTTAGCAGGACTTTCTAGAAAATATTTAATGTTTACAAAAAGACCCGAGGTTCTATGCTGTCAGAGCAATTGCTATTTCTAAAGATTAAATCACAATGAGTGACAGATGATTAAATCACAGAGACAGATATTTGTTCTCCAGGACATCCGTCATATAAACATGGGGGTCATTACTCATGGTTAACTTTGTCCTGTGAAAACAACCTAAGAATTCTCTGCAAGAGGCAGGTTGTGCCCCGCAAGCAGTGCGTTTGCCTCTGACGGTTGGAAACTACAGTTTTGTTTTGTCATGTGACTTGATTATGACAGTCAGTATTGTTATGACTATTTTCCCATCCTTTCTCAAAATCACAAATTATCTATTTTTCACCCTTTTATTTTGACCCTTAAAACAGACTAGGTTTTTTTTGCTGCTGTTTCTTTAAGAGTATGTAAACAGCCTCTTTGCATGTAAAATGAGCTCTTTGCCATGCTAACACTTGGAGCACAGGATGGGTTTGCTGCCAAGACAAATATAGTTTGCGATGCTCCATCGTCCAATAACAACCTATCTGCAATGCTTGCATTACCTTGTGACAGGTTCACAAAACAATCCATGCTGAAATGTGCCACACAAACTCTTAAGGTCATACTAAAATGATCTGAATCTTATTAAAAATGAACTTCAGCTATACTTTCCTAACACTGGCTGGGATCCTTTGGAAAAGATATACAGGTAGCAGCAGGAGCTACACACAGCCAAGAGCAGCACAAGATTTCTCACATTTTAATATTATCACTTGCTTTTCTGCTGTTCAGGAATTATAGTATCTATAACACTGTATCTGTTCTAAAAAAAGTACATCAAACTCTTATTTCAAAAGATCAAGACAAAAGAATTTCTTCATGAAATTGTTCTTTTAATTATGCAATTAATTCAATGAAAGCGTAGAAAAGTAATAAATGTCAAACATGAGTGCGTGAAGCTGGACGTCAGCCGAGGGTGTTCAGGTTTACCCTACTGCCCAATTATGACCCCTGTCCGACAGCTAATGTGTCCAATTAGAGTAAAGCACAGGCAAACTGCCAGTTCTCTGTCGTTATGGAAACTAGCAGATATGCGATAACTGTTGCATGCTTGTGGTATACTTGTGTCTCAGATGCAATTAATTATTTCCAGCACAAAAACCATTAGTTCACACCTCCCCCTCATATTCACACACACACACATACACACCGAATGTTTTCAGTTCTCTGCACCAGCCTTTACTCTAATTCACAATTTCACTCACAAGACAAGAAACCGCTGTTCGTTTTCAGTGCGTAATAAAAAAAGTAGGCTAATCTTATGTTCTAAATGTAGCCAATCACAATTTACTTTTCACTTGATCAATCACTTCAACAAATCACATTATTAACCACTCCATCAAACAAACAATCACTTTAAGACTTCAATCATTTTTCTCCGCATGAACTAAACACTTAAAAGGAGTTCGGCCAAAACTGAAAATTTTATGATCATTTACTCGTTCCAAACCTGTATGACTTTCTTTCTTCTGTCAAACATAGAAGATAAAAAAATTTTTTTTTTTTTTTTTGAAAATCAGTTAGGTCAAATGTTGTTTTGGACCCTAATCACTTTCAAAATATTTTGTGTTCCAATAAAGAATGAAAGTTATCCTAGTTTGGAACAACATGAGGTTGAGTATTCTTTTTTGGGTAAACTATTCCTTTAAGATTTCAGCATAATGACAGTTTACTAGAATGAGTTTGTTCATTCACAGAGTAAAGTGCTATTTTTATAGAAACCTTTTCTCTGTCTTTTTGAGAATAAAAAGAATGTTATCAAAGCTATAACTAGAGCAGTCAGTGTAAAAAGATACTCAAACTGTGTCAGAACTGATCTTTTGCAACAATATCATCAGAGATTTCTGTGGTTGCCGGAAGTTTCCCGTACCTGTACTTCATGCCGGTGAGTTTCCCAGTGGACTCTTTCAGGGAAATGTGGTGCCTGTGCGTGAAGGAACCCAGGCTGCGAGCGATCAGCGCCACCGTTCGGAACCGTGCCCGTGCCGCGCTGGCCGTGCTCGGACTCGACGTGTTCTGCTTGTTCGGCTCGCTGGTCCGCGGGGCCTTCAACCCGTGATCCGTACACGCGAAGGACACCTGCATGGCTGTTAGCTGCAAAGGAACTTGAGCAGGGAAAACTGACACAGCTTGTCCTGAAAGTCCAAGAGAATCAGGATGCAGTTCTGGGTTGGATCTCAAAAGCTGAAGAGTTTAGTCACTTAAAAATTCAAAGTGTTCTTGCCTCTCTCTTTCTTAAACTCTTGCTCTCTTTCCCAACAGGAGCTGATCCTGTCTGTGCCGCCGTTTGATGCTCTTCTTAACCTGTGCGGTGCTGCTTTGCCCTTCACTCTTCTCTTCGCCTCCTTTTTGTCACTCGTTCCTCTCCACTGATTTTAGCTGACCCTCAATGGTGTTTCTCCTCAGGCTGATGACGGGCAGAGGGGGGTTTTCTTCAGCCCACGCTCATCACCGAGACTATAAGAGCAGTCCAAGTGCACCGCAGGAGACGCACAGCTATGTAACAGACTCCGGGACTCTGGGAAAACACTCGGCGGGCAGCAAACCGGATGATCGATGTATTCCTGAAAGTCTAGGACTGAACAGGACCCCTTTCCAAAAGCAGTCCAGATGAGTGAGCCGCAAGGTGAAAAACACGCTGTGTCCCGCATCTAAATGTTCTCTTTCCAAAAAACAGGCGAATGCAGTTCGGCTGGCACAAAAAACAGTCAGTTTGATGAAGATTTATGTAAACAAAAGCAGACAGGCGGAGGAGAGGACCGAGAGAGAGAGGGATGCGGCATGATCACTGGGGCTGTAAGTGAAGGAGAAGCTAACAGAGATGGAGAGAGAGTGAGTGTGAAAGAGGAGGCATGAAAGCGTAGTATGTGAGAATGATGCTCAATCAGAGATGATAAGGAGAGAGGAAAGAGAGAGTGGGAGAGGAAGAGAGAGAGAGAGAGACTGCAATGAGACTGAAATAACTGCAGTCTCTCACCAGCGGCTCAGTGCTGCGCTCAACAGCGAGAGCGAAGACAATCCATCTGGATGGGACTATGTGTGTATGCGTGAGTGTGATACATTTGGATACGTTTATAATGCAGATGCCATTCTCATTTTGCAATGTGTCACATGTAGTCTGCTGCGGAAACTTGAAAAAGGGTGTAATGGAACAGTTAATCATTGATTTGACATCTTTTAGCATATATTAAACCCTGGAAAGATGTTACTGACTAATGTTACTGATGTCTGGTTGTCAAATGAAATACAACATGCAAGATGCATCCTAAAAGAGGCAAACGAGGCTCCTGTCAGGTCACACAATTTCCCCCGAAATTTCCTTGTGCTGCAGTGGGATTATGACAATGACTGAACAAAACGTGCCATTCAGCGAAGGAGCTCAAAACTAGACATCAAGTTAAAGCCCAAACCCGGCCCAGCCCAGCCCANAAATTTACCGCAAGCAATTAATTTACTGACCATTAGCTGTAAATTTACAGGATTTAACTGTTTATTGAAATAACGGTATTTTACTGTTGGAAATTGGCAGTAAATTTACAGCAATATTTTACAGTGCATGTGATCTGACCTGACTGGTGCACTCAGATATTCAAGACTAAACCTGAAAAGTTTTTATTTCCTGTCTAAGCAAGTAGACCCAAATGCACAGACTCTCACACAAAATAAGTTTGGGTTTTTTAAGAATTACAATACCTGACAGAAACCCAACGTCATATATGGAAAAAACTGTCCAAAACCACCTTGAAACCTGTCCTGGTTACTCAGTTACTGTGGTAAAAATGAATTTCAAAGGATATTCATCAGCAATGCTCTCTCAGTGTAATGTTTAGACTAAAACACACAAAATAACAGTTAAATTTAACACAGGGCTTATACACATGAGGAAACATAATTAGTAAACAGAACAGGTTTGTGGGACTAATTAACTAATGAGGAAAGTAACTAGGAAATCAGACAAACAGGAACATATCAAACAGAGTGAAAATGGAACTATAACAGGACATAACAGAACAAAACCGTTACGCTCAGAACATTTCAGATTAATATGGTCATAAGAGGAATTCTTCAATTCAAATAATACAAAATATACACTTTTTGCTTGTGAATTACAGTACATTTTTAACCCCGGGTTACAGGTTAAACCTAACCCTGTGTTAAAAACAATGAAATCACTTGATCAGAAATGGCAGAAATAATGACAAATATATAAAATCTAAAATAAAATGTCAATAAAATATAAATTATTAGATGAAAAGGTTAAATAAGTATAACTAGAATAAGTTCTAAAATTACTAAAACTAAAATGGAAATAAGATGGAAATATTAAAAAAACATTAATAAAAATGACAAAAGCACATAACAAAATTACTAAATCTAAATCAAACTGTAATTGAAAATATAAAAATAAATGCTAACTCAATATTACTAAATACTATTATGGTTTATAAATAATAAGTGCTGTCAAATTGATTAATCGTGATTAACACATCTAACATAAAAGTTTGTGTTTACATAATATGTGTGTATATTATATATATATATATATTATATTTATATATAGTATATGTATGTATCTGTGTATATATACATATACACACATATGTGTACATATAGCTATAAATGTGTTATATGTTGCAATTAATCACGATTAATTGATTTGACAGGCCTATATTAAAATAACCAAACAAGTGACTGTCCTTATGAATGAGTCATTAAACCATTCACTCAAACAATGTTTATCAAGAACACTGATTCATTTAGCAATGAAACAAATGACTGTCTTTATGAGTGAGTCGTTACATCATTTACGCAAACAATTTGTTCAGAAACGGCACTACTGCGTGTTAGGATATGAAAAAATGGTTTATTCTGCTGTGGCTTCATTGGCGGAACAAAAATAGACTAAGTAACTGGCAATATTATGTCTAAAATGACTCAATATTTACTTCTTGTTTATTGTTGTGTAAAATCCTAAAATCATATTAAGATTATATAAAATGTATATAATGTTATTATTGTCCCAATTTCCTAAAAGAGAAAGAGTTTTGAATTTAAATTTTTCTACTTTAGGAGTACACATATAGATGACCTAAAAGCAAACAGACATGACCTAAGGTGCCATAAAGGTTTTGGAGCTAAACTCTGTAGTGCAGTGGCCCTCCAGGACTAGCTGAATAGCCCTACTCTGTCTGACAGTCTTAACTGAGTGTAAGTGTGTCACTAAAGTGAGCTTAATCGGAGACTGTCACACTTTGGCGTCCCCTGATGGAAAAACTATTCTGGCACCCTGAGACAAAGATCTCTCTAAACGTCCCCCTGATAATGAGCCTCAGTCAGAGATCACCCACTTTATTACACTCTCGTCCAAATAAAGAGCTCTAACAGGAAATTAGTTTAGTCAAACATGGTTTTGCAAGAGCCCTCTGAGGACACAGCTAATTTTTTTATGTCTTAAGTTTATCCAGATACATTATCATAAGTTAAGAAGTTTCTCCACTCTAAGAACAGCCAAGAAAGTCACTGATTTAGAAACACAATTAAATGTAAAAATTGGAGTGTGGGCACCACTATAAGATGAAATGTAATAGATATACCAATTGGCGCTGGAGCTGGGGGGACCATTTAGCCCTTCTGAACCGAATTTAGTTGTCTGATATTAAACTGTGTAATTCTATTGGCTCTTTTTAAAAGTTCTTTCCTTATATAGACTATAATTCATTATATTTCAATGGGTAAAGGCACTTTTTTGTCCCCACATTAAAGGGTTAGTTCACCCATAAATGAAAACTCTGTCATTAATTACACCTTCATGTCGTTTCACAGCCGTAAGTCTTTCATTCATCTTCCGAACACAAATGAAGATCTTTTTAATGGAATCTGCAAGCTTTCTGTCCCTCCACTGACAGCCTATGCAACTATCACGTTCAAGCCCCAGAAAGGTAGTAAAGGCATCATAAAAGTAATCCATGTGACTCCAGTGGTTTAACCCCAACACTGTAAACCCTAATGCTCAAAATACTTAATTGTTTTGAGTAGGACAAACTTAAATTAGTTCAGTTAAATTAACTGCTATGAGTATTTAGAACTTTCTTTTCCTTTCGAGTTCACAGAACTGATATATGTTAAGTAAACTGAACTATTTCATTGTTTTGAGTTGTATGAACTCATTTCTTTAAATTTAGACAAACTTAAGTTTAACTGAAACTGGACTGGGATTTCTATTTCCCAGCATGCTTTGCCCATGGCACTCGAAAGGGAGAGTAAATGCTAAAATAAAGTGTTATATAATGTTTTTTGCACAAGATTAATGGTAAGGAAGATTTAGTAGTGATTCATTTTTTGTTAGGCTAATTCAGAAGTGTTTCAGTTAATGTGGATTTTTGGAGAGTTACCATCATGGTGACAAGTAGCGCATGCGGCTTGGTATGAGAGCAGGTAAATTACATGTTTTAAGTTGCTGTACTCACTCAGTAACAGCTATACCATGCTATTGTTAACATGTTAACGAATTAGCAAGTTAGCATTTTTTGTATTATCTTAGGGTTTACAGTGAAGTAAATAACATTTGATTTGCAAGAACTCAAAATAAAAAAGTTAATTAACTAAATATTTAATTGCTATTAAAATGTATGAGTTAGCTAACTCAGTACTTCAAGTTAGGAACAATTAACATGCACGAGTACTACAAACTCAAAACTTGATAGTTCTGCTTACTTAAAATTGAAAACATCATAACTTAAGATTACCTCAAATTTTTTGAGTTAGCCCAACTTATTCAGGTTTACAGTGAATTTTATAAAGCGATGCGAGTGCTTTGTGCAAAAAAACCCCAATCATTTACCACTTTATTTACAAAATATTATTCTCCAACGTGGTTTCACGAGAGCGCCACGATGCATGCGTGTTGTGTTGGCGCGGGAGCAGACGTTGTTGCATGAACGCGTGTTTATTAATATTTTGTAAATAAATTAACTTGAGGGTGAGTAATTAATGACAGAATTTTCATTTTTGGGTGAACTATCCCTTTAAGACCAAAATAACACAGACACGTTGCTTACAGGCTTTCCTGTAGCTCAGTGGTTAGAGCGTGGCACTAGCAATGCCAAGGTCATGGGTTCGATCCCAGGGATTGCACATACTCTGATACAAATGTATAGTATAATGCAATGTAAGTCGCTTTGGATAAAAGCGTCTGCCAAATGCATAAATGTAAATGTACACAACTGTAGAATTTAACTTCCAACTACATTAAAAAGTAGCCAGTAAACTAGTTAATGTTAATTTATTAACCAATTTTTAACTTTTTATTTTTAATCATATTTTGAAGTTAATTATTGACATTATATATCACAGACGAGAAATACACAGCTTCAGATCCGATCCCCAGATCAATCTTGGAGATTTATAATGTCTGCATTTTAAAAAAGTCATGTAAAACAGTAGATGGTTGTTAAGAAAAATGAAAGCAAATCTAAAGTCAGTCTTTTTAATATCGCCACAGTACACTGGAATGAGGTATCATGGAAAATGTATCAAAAACATACAAATATTAATTAATTATGAATGTTAGATTTGAATATGAATATATAAATATTAATTAGTTCACATAATCGGCCAGTTCAGGAAGGTGCTATTATCATATATTGAGAAAAACTAAATAAAAAATAATCCTATCTTAGACTTGTGGATGTACAGTATGAATGGGCTGCAACTTCATCTTGGTAAACAAGATCATTATATCCACTGGCCTCAGCATAACACTCACTCACAGCATGAATCTGTCAGTCACTCGCTATGAAAATAAGCTGTACAGAACCCCTATAACTGATAATACATGCTTTGTGACTCTACATCAAATATGGCAGGATTATGTAAGGACAGATTTATATTTTGTCTACATAACCTTTTCCTTCCGTGCAACTATGAACCTAACCTCATCTCTCTCTCCCTCTATCCCCTCAGTATAATCCCAGCTGTCATATGGGATTAGCTGTATTGCTAGTCATTAGCATAAAGAACCAGTGTGAGTCAAAGCAGATCAAGCTGGCTGCTAATCAGAGCTAATAGCTTTATTTTACCCAGCAGTACCCCCTCTTTCGACAGCTAGAATAACACCTCTGACTCATACTGGTGTTTCACCTCATAAACAAAACCTTTGATCTTTGACACATGCTTTCATGCACTGATTATACAGTATGGGTACTTGTCTTTTCATTCCAAAACCTTCTAAAGACATGCTCTAAAAATGTAAAATGTCTACATATATAATAAACATGTCAGGAATGTAACTGAAGCAAACATGCTGTAGAAAACCTGCTTTAAATTTTTGAATCTCGGTTAAACACTTTGGCCTGATTTTTTCCTGCTTTGTGAAGTCTATTACTGTAAATCCCAACTGCTTAATTTAGTCAATCAGAAATTGAATCCATGGCTCATTTAATTTGATAATTTTCTTGTGTAAGCCGTTACAGGTCATGTAATTTATTTTGTATAATGAATAACTGTGCAAGTAAATTAATATTACTAACCACCGCTGATAACTGCAGTTCAATAAGTTGACTGCAAAATAAACCAAGCTGAATGGGTTCTTCATAAAATCAGGGATGTATACTTGAGTAATTGAATTATACTTCTGTATTAAAGTACTCTTTTGAGCAATTTTTACTTTAATAGTGTTGAAACTGAATTCTTTACTTTTTTTAAAGGGACAGTTCATCCAAAAATAATTTACTCATTGTCATGTTGTTCCAAGTATGACTTTCTTTCTTCTGTAGAACACAAAAGAAGATATTTTGAAAAATGTAAAACAATTAAAAAGTCAATGGTGTCGAATGTTATTTGGATCCCAAAGTTCTTAAAGGGTCAGTGCACCCAAAAAGTTCTGTCATTAAAGGATTGGTTCACTTTCAAATGAAAATTACCCCAAGCTTTACTCACCCTCAAGCCATCGTATATGACTTTCTTCTTTCTGATGAACACAATCTGAGTTATATAAATGAAGATCCTGACACATCTGAGCTTTATAATGGCAGTGAACAGGGGTTAGAAGTATGAGCTGAAGAAAGTGTCTCCATCCATCATAAACGCACTCCACACGGCTTCGGGGGGGTCAATAAAGGCCTTCTGAAGCGAAGTGATGCGTTTGTGTAAGAAAAATATCTATATTTAACAAGTTATGAAGTAAAATATCTAGCTTCCGCCAGACTGCCTTCTGTATTCAAGTTACGAAGAAAGTGTAAACTGGCATTGCGTCAGTTACACTTTTTCCATAAGTTGAATAGGGAAGGCGTAGGATGTAGCATAAGCTTTTTGAACTGCAGGAGTTTTACACTTTCTTCGTACATTGAATACGGAAGCCGGTCTGGTGGAAGCTAGATATTTTCTTCATAACTTGTTAAATATGGATTTTTTTTAAACAAACGCATCGCTTCACTTCAGAAGTAGTTATCACTGCCATTATAATTTGAGATGCACCGATACTAAATTTCTCTGCTGATACCAATAGCCGATTATTCAGAGTGATATCGGCCAATACCGATACCGATAGTTTGGTTTTTCTTAAAGCTGCAGTCCGCCATCTCTTGTTTGAAACATGCGATTGCAGTCATATGCGGAACAGTTATCTGTACGTGCGTTGTACCTCGGCACAGCTCGTCAGCGCGGATGAATCTAATGCTTGCTGTTAGTCACCGCATTTGTGTGGATACTGAACTTCAGAATCACAGATTCTACGTCTTGAAAGTATGACCAATATAAGAATTTTCACTGGAAAATATCATCTGAACAAGCAAGTAACATTTATGCCACTTTTGTTCTGACCAACTGAGGAAAAAAGCATTTAGTCTACAGTAAATCGCGCTGCCAATGATGATTAAATCTAATGATCGCTTAGCTCGGATCACGTCAAACCGTGCAAATTATTATTATTGTTATATTGTTCTCAAATTGTAAATGTTTACAACATCAGCATTGCGTGACTGTGTATTTAGTGTGTATTAGCGTTACCTGTAGATTTCAATCTCTGTAGCCACTCCACAGTCCGAAGTCTTTTGCTTTTGACTACGGCTGAATCTCCAGTTGTCACTGATGATTGTCATTTGGATCTTTCTGGATTACAATCCGCCATCAAAATAATAAGTTTAATTATTTCAGCTGCTGTGAGAACAGGCTATAAATGTGCCGCTACCGGCAGCATCCTCACCCAACCGACTTGCCTGAACTCCTTCTTTCTATTTACGGACGTGACGTAATGACGCACAGAGGAACTGCTGCATGCTTAAATTTCCCGCGGAAATCCGCCATGTCGCTCTTATTATAAAACATTATTACAAGCTTACCGTTGTGAATCGAGCTAAGATAATGAGATGGTTTTGAACACTGGCTGGTTATGTACTTGCTCAAAAATTGATTATGGATAATTTTTAACCCCAAAAAGTTGCGGACTGCAGCTTTAAGGAAAAAAAATCTCTCCCAAATAATGTTGCAAACAGGGAACCCTCTCATTTGGTACACTACAATATTAGAGGTTACAATGAACAGCAGAGGTATTATATTCAGCTGCTGTTTATTTTCAGATATAATAATTAATTACACAAATAAAAAACTGAAATGTATAAAACTTAGTATCAAGGTAGTTTTCATAAGCACTTGTCTTCATGGCAAATTTACACAAACATATAATTAACAGTAAATAAGCTCCTCTCTATATATTTTTTTTATATAGATAGATAGCTAAGAAACTATGAACATTGGAAAACATTCCTGAGGTAAATGTGACATGATGTGACATATTGTTCACGTTTTATTGACGTCTTTCCGCGGTTGAAACACAAATAAAGTGATTACATGATACATTCCGGTAAGTTGTAGGCTACAATATATTTCAACATACCTTTGATGTTCATTCATATTTTTCGAGATATAACTTGTATTGAAGAGAAGAAAAGTCTCGCGCTCCGCGCTGCCGCCTGAACCGAGTCATTACAGCGATCTGACACGTCACATTTAAGAGCGTCAAAACGCAATTATTGTTTGAATTCAAGATAAAATGGACAGAATTTGAAAACTGAAACTTTAATTCTTATCAGAAGTAATAAAGCACAAAGCTTTTTGCGATTATTGGATGGGAGGCGCTACAAATATGTAGGAAAAAAGCACAGACCTGGCAACCCTGGCTTGAACTACGGGTGACTCGTAGTGTCAAAAAGAGCCTGCTTTAACGTCACTAATTTTAAACTGTTAATGCGTTAAAAAATTGAACACAAGAGTTATTTTCTTCACACACACAGTATGTATTTAGTTGCAGTCTGAACACGTCTTTCCGCACCCTTTTGATTGACAGGATATAATCGGCCCTGATCGGCAGTTTTTAAACAATTATAGTGATGATAATAATAGCTTTTATTGGCCGATACCGATTGTTGGCCGATACATTGGTGCATCTCTAATTATAATGCTCGAGAGCATCAGGATATTTATTAAAATATCTCCGATTGTGTTCATCAGAAAGAAGAAAGTCATATACACCTAGATGGCTTGAGGGTGAGTAAAGCTTGGGATAATTGTCATTTGAAAGTGAACTAATCTTTAAGTAGCCTGCCCTACTCACCCTCATGTCGTTCCAAACCCGCAAGATGTTCGTTCATCTTCAGAACACAAATTAAGATATTTTTGTTTAAATCTTTTTTTAATCTCCCATAGAAAGCAATGAAATTACATGGAAGCGCTAAATTGCGTTCACTGTGTCAACTGCATAGGAAACTGACAGGGAAGAGGGAAAAATATTGAATGAAGTCGTTATTTTTGTTTTGTTTTTGCGTGCTAAAAGTATTCTCGTCGCTTCATAACATTAAGGTTGAAGCACTTTAGTCACGTTGACTATTTTAACAATGTTTTTACTAATTCTCTAAACCTTGAATGTGATCATTTCATTGCTTTCTATGGGAGATAAAAAAAACTCTCGGATTTCATCAAAAATATCATTGATTTGTGTTTGAAGAAGAACGAAGGTCTTGCGGGTTTGGAACAACATGAGGGTGAGTACTTAATGACAGAAATCTAATTTTTTGGGGTGAACTAACCCTTTAAAAACATCTTTGGGATCAGCAGAAGTAAGAAAGTCATATGAATTTGGAACAATATGAAGGTGAATAAATGATGACAGAATTTTTATTTTTTGGGTGAACAATCACTTTAAATAAACAGGTCATCATGGCTTAAATCTTTCCTCTTATTAAAAAAACTTAACCTTGCTGAGCTGACAAGTCAATCAATCAATTTGACTGTACTTTAGTTTAAAATCCATTTCAGTAAAAAGTTATTGGAATTTTATAAATGACTGCTGAGTTAAATAAATAAATAAATTCAGAACAGGTTTCAGGACATACAGTAACAATTAAAACTTCTGGGGTTGGTAAGATTTTGTATTTTTACATTTTTTAAATGTTCTATTTATCAAAGAATCATGAAAAAAGTGTCACGGTTTCCACAAAAATATTAATCAGCACAACTGTTTCCATTTTTGATAATAACAAGAAATGTTTCTTGAGCACCACATTATCATATTAGCATGATTTCTGAAGGATCATGTGACACTAAAGACTGGAGTAATGATGCTGAAAATTCAGCTTTGCCATCAGAATAAATTACATTTAAAAAAAATAATAAAATAGAAAACAGTTATTTTAAAATGTATTCTTAATGTATTTTTTATCAAAAAAAAGAAAAGAAATGCAGCCTTGGTGAGCATAAGTGACTTCTTTAAATAACATTACAGTATTTGAACAGTATAGTGTAAGTTCAGGATATAAGTACTCCAAGTTATGAAATACTAATGTATAAGCAGAAGTACATAAAATTCTGCCTGGGTCAAAGAGCCCCAAGACATTATTTGAATTGGAATATAAATAATGCAAAAAGCATTAAAGTGTGATATTTTGCAAAGAACATGCTAAGAATATATGTTGCTGATATAATAAAATCAGCAAGTTTGCACCTGTTCATGTAATTTTAGCACATTCTCAGCAGCATTATTATGACACAAGGTTGGCTTAATGTTTCTATGTCGTATAAAAACCTTTTAAGTACTGTGTAAAAAAAAAGTGATATGTACCTGTAGATCATTTTGGTGTTGGTGCTCACTGAGTCCTTTAAAGAGTACCCATGGATCTGCATAAAATGCCCTAGCTGCCGCAGCTCAAAGGCATAGTTGGATCTGCCTGCCCAGTGGGGACAACCTGCTGTGTGGTGTGAGCTCAGTCCTGCCCATTGTCTCTGGAGGAAGCGGCCTGGGGTTCTCTCAGAGCGCTGAACACTTCTCTGCCTGGGGATGGAAATGTCACTGCAAGCTGCCTTGTACAGGTACATTTTGATGAAACTCGCCCAAATATGCTGTGCTGTCATAAAGATGTGAGAACTTTTCCACCTTGGCGGGTTTTATATACACAGAGCTATCAGTCTGGGTAAAGAACTGCGGCCAACTGAGGCCAATCCAAATAGAGGACATCACGCATGGAATTGTAATCCTTTAGTACTGTCCAGTCATGGGTTTTCTGACTTCAAGGCATTCCAGTAAACAATGGGAGATAGATTTGTAAGTCATCTAAAATCCTCATGTTCCCTGTGTGACTGTAGTCAGAAAAAATCCCAAATCTCTAAGCAACCAGCCACATACGCTCACACAAAAGCAAACAATGAGACACACGGATGGCAGCGGCAGCTGGATCTACAACTCAATTACTTCCCTAATTCCAAAAATTAAAATCGTAACACAAAGCTTTCAAAAGCGTTGGGTTATGATGACATAGCATTATTCTTGGTAATTTGTTAATTAGATAGCAAATTCAGCTCTTGCATGGGATCTGGCGCTGTCTGGCATCAGTGCTGACTGCCAGTTCCTTTGGTGGGATAAGCTGGGAAAAGCTTGGCCATATTTATGACATCAGATCAGATCAGTGGAATGGTATGCATAGAATTTCAGCCAGATCACATATGAGATGGAGCAGCACGGCTCCAGTAACCTCTGTTTCTACTTAGTGATAACAGCCTTTTCCATTGGATGATCCTCTATGGTGTCCCATTTTAAAGAGTTTTTGTTCTATGAGCTCCTGATCCTTCTATAGGCCAATTCACACCACGTCGACATGCGACAACAAGACACTTCGTTTTGTCGGATCAGTGTGTTACTCCTGTCGGAGTCTGTTGGAGCTTGTTTTAACCAATTGAACATGCTGAATCGGATTTAGAATGTCTGAGAAGTGATGTGCTGTAATCTGGTGCCTGTTGGCATTGGTCTGCTTCTGTCTGTGCAGTTTGAATTGGCCTTATGATGCTCAAAAATTTTGACTTATTTAAACGACCTCAGACTCAAAATCACAAAAACATGTTAACAAAAATTCAATATGGCTGTAATCAAATTCTGATTAATTAAAAAAGATTTGTCCTCAATTCAGACTTATGTAGAATTGTTCTCAATTCAGACTCGCCAACATAGAATTTTTTTCTGTTCAGACTCGTCTACATAGAATTGTTCTCAATTCAGACTTGCCTAAGTAGATTTGTTCTCAATTCAGACTCGCCTACACAGATTTGTTCTCAATTCAGACTCGCCTACACAGATTTGTTCTCAATTCAGACTCGCCTACATAGATTTGTTCTCAATTCAAACTCGCCTACACAGATTTGTTCTCAATTCAGACTCGCCTACACAGATTTGTTCACAATTCAGACTCGCCTACACAGATTTGTTCTCAATTCAGACTCGCCTACATAGATTTGTTCTCAATTCAGACTCGCCTACATAGATTTGTTCTCAAATTAGTCTCACCTACACAGATTCAGACTCGCCTACATAGATTTGTTCTCAAATTAGTCTCACCTACACAGATTCAGACTCACCTACACAGATTTGTTCTCAATTCAGACTCGCCTACCTAGATTTGTTCTCAATTCAGACTTGCCTACGTAGATTTGTTCTCAATTCAGACTCGCCTACCTAGATTTGTTCTCAATTCAGACTCGGCTACCTAGATTTGTTGTCAATTCAGACTTGCCTATGTAGATTTGTTCTCAATTCAGACTCGCCTACGCAGATTTGTTCTCAGTTCAGACTCCCAGTTCAGACGTAGATTTGTTCTCAGTTCAGACTCACAGTTCAGACGTAGATTTGTTCTCAGTTCAGACTTGCCTACAGTCAAACCAAAAATTATTCAGACATTTTTGATATATTTTTTACTAGTGGGTGCAGGACACTATAGTTCATTTATGTAAGTGACGATAGCAAAATAAAGTAAACTGTGACATATTATACACAAAAATTCTTCATACAGTGGACTACCAGTAAAATTTATAAAAATTTGGAACCAAAAATGATTCACTTTGACCTGACCATGTTTTGCTTAAGTGTTATCTGACATAATTAAGATGATTTTTTTCTGGCAGTTTAACTCTGAGATCTTGTCATATTTTATTAAACTATATACCATTTTTTAAACTATAGTGAAAATTATTATTAATGAATAATATGTATTAATGAATTAAATGTTCAAGGTGTCTGAATAAATTTTGGTTTGACTGTATTTGTTCACAATTCAGACTCGCGTACATAGATTTGTTTTCAATTTAAACTCGCCTACGTAGATTTGTTCTCAATCCAGACTTGCCTATGAAGATTTGTTCTCAATTGAGACTCGCCTATGTATATTTGTTCCTTAATTCAGACTCACTGACATAGATTTGTTCTCAGTTCAGTTGATTTGTTCTCAGTTTAGACTCACATAAACAGGTTTGTTCTCAATTCAAAATTGCATAATCAGATTTGTTCTGAATTCATGCTAAAACTCACCAAAACCATAAATCTGATTTATTTAAGCAACCTCAAACTCAGAAACACAACAGCTTCAACAGATCAAAATTCAGACATTCTCCAATATGGCTGCGCTCAATTTCAAAGAAATTTGTTTGTAAATTTAAATGCGCAGATTTGTTGTCAAATTCAGACTCAAACTGATTTCGTTCAAATTCATACACACTAATCCGTGTGTATAATCCGTTCTCAATTCAGACTCACAACATTGAATTCAGGAACGCTGAGAATGGCAGAATAAGATAGCGAAGGGTTCTCCAGAGTGCACAGAGAAGATGAAATACTGAGGGACTATGGAAAGACGAGAGTCTCTGAATAAGTATTTTTGTGAAAAATATGATAAAAAAGAGAGATGAAAGAATGCTGCAGAGAGAAAAAGTTATAGAAGGGGAGAGAGAAACTACATGAATGGAATACTGATAACTAGCTTGACGGATTCCTCTTATAACTGCTGCAGGCAACAAATTCAGATGTGACAATGACTTACTAAATCTCCACACATGCTTACAGTCACATACACATGCTTCAGTCAGTTTCCCTGACTGAAGCAGGTTAATAAACATGGCTCTCAAAAATATGTATTTAATAAAAAAATTAAACTTTAATAATCTTTAAATTAGGCTGCGGGGAGACAGTCAGCAAATGAGCTTCATTTCTCCGAAAATATTAAAAAGTGGGTCTCTGCAAATACTCAGGTCAAGTGATTCTAAACCAACATGGCAGCATGTAGTGAGAAGAAAATGACCTCAAAATAAATGTTGACTCATTAAATAAATAATAGCAATAGGCCTATTTTAAAGAGACACAATACTAAACTACTGATCGATCCGAATGTCTTCTCTTGACATTCATAAGAGGCAGTAATCCAACACTTCTCCTCTGTAGAACTACGCTTCAGGCCTGCAATCATTTTGACAAAGTAAACCAACCACGCCCTCTAGTGGTTCGACATACAGGTGCAAAGTCCTACTTGGCCCTCTTTAGGATATGTAACTTTGTTGTTGTTTAGTAGAGATTAATGCATCACGGATAAATCCATATTTATATACAGACTTATCCAACACTAGAAAACATGTCCAGTTTCTTAATTACAAATTGCGTTAACATAAAACCATAAATACTTACAATACAACAATAGACTATATGCAGTAAAGCTTGGTTTGATGGTTTAAAGGTTAAAGTTGGTTAATAAAACTCGCTACAAAATTGTATTATGCTACAATAATTCGCTTAGTTATTAAATTAACTTGTTTTACTTGTAGTCTATATTATAACCAACTTTAAAAGGTGTTCTAAAACACAAACGATGAACAGTTGCCAACTGTAAATTTACTAGGCCTATTGATAATAAATTATTTATTTGGATGGAGGTTTTGTTAGTTTTATGCCATACTATTTACATTAAATAAACACCAAGACGCCTAGCAACAGTTGCTACTTCGATCCGCGTGCAGTCTCCATGGAAACGCTAAACTATAGGTACCCGGAAGAGAAGAACAGCGACGCCTTCCAAAGAAAGTAACGTTATATATAAAACTCTAAAAATACTTCACCTTCTCGTCCAAACTTTGAGAATAATACAGATGGAGGTTCTTGCGTCCGCGCATGATCTCCAGGCGCTGTCCGCCCTGCTCTCCCCAAACGATGAAGATGAGGAAGAAGATCTCCAGGTCTGAGCTTCAAAAGCCGTTTTACATTATCGGTTTTCTAACTTTTGCATTAAGGATAAATCTCTGAACAATTATCCTGTTTTTCAGAAAGTGAAGCCCGTAGCAAAGATGGGCCCGGGACATATCGGCTCTCCTGCTGCTGCTTCGGGGGAAAAACACAAAGAAGGTATATATTTTATATAGCATTAACAATTATGTATAAAGTTTGGGATCGGTACGATTTTTAATGTTTTTTTAAAAGAAGTTTCGTCTGCTAACCAAGACTGCATTTATTTAATAAAAAATACAGTAAAAACAGGAATATTTTTGAAATATTATTACAATTTAAAATAACTGTTTTCTATTTGAATATATTTTAAAAAGTAATTTATTCTTGTGATGGTAAAGTTGAATTTTCAGCATCATTACTCCAGTCTTCAGTGTCACATGATCCTTCACAAATCATTCTAATATGATGATTTTCTGCTCAAGAAACATTTCTGATTATTATCAATGTTGAAAACAGCTGTGTACTTTTTTTTTCAGGATTCCTTGATTAATAAATGTTCAAAAGAACAGCATTTATCTGAAATACAAAGCTTTTGTAACATTATACACTACCGTTCAAAAGTTTGGGGACAGTAAGAATTTTTATTTTAATTTTTTTTTAAAGACATTAAAGAAATGAATACTTTAATTCAACAGGGATGCATTAAATCATTCAAAAGTGACAGTAAAGACATTTATAATGTTACAAATGATTATATTTCAAATAAATGCTGTTCTTTTGAACTTTCTATTCATCAAATAATCCTGAAAAAAAATATTGTACTCAAATATTTTGTACAATTGTACACAATAAATGTTTCTTGAGCAGCAAATCAGCATATTAGAATGATTTCTGAAGGATCATGTGACACTGAAGACTGGAGTAATGATGCTGAAAATTCAACTTTGACATCACAAGAATAAATTATATTTTCAAATAGAAAAGTTATTTTAAATTGTAATAATATTTCACAATATTACTGTTTTTACTGTATTTTTTATTAAATAAATGCAGTCTTGGTGAGCATAAGAGACTTCTTTTAAAAACATTAACAATCGTACCGATCCCAAACTTTTGAACGGTAGTGTATGTATATATATATATATATATTTGTTTTTAATATAAAAAAATATTTTTATAATTTTAAAATACTATTTTTAAATATATTTTGTATTTTTAAATAAAAAATACAATTGACTAACTACTTTGAAATTATTCAACATGTCACGTTTCGCTATCATCAAGCTGCTTCTAATAGGTTCTGAGAACATAAAAGCATCCTAATGATTCTAAATCATTCTATCTCTCTCTTCTTTCTAGGTAGCACTGCCTATGTGAAGAAGAACAGCAAAGGCATCTGGGATGAGGATGAAGTGACTGAGGGGGCGCATTTTGTTGACCTCGCCGATCCACGGCCACAGCCAGAGTAAGAGAAAATACTTGCATATCAAAATCACTTGAGCTGTAAGTGAGCTGGTCTCTCACTGTGCATGTGTGTTTGTATGTTTAGGTATGAGATTGTGCTGAAACAGTCTGTTGGGACTGAAGATTTGTTTCTTGGCTTGAGCGGAAAGGACCCCTCATCCATGTGTTGTGACAGCATGCTGGTACTGCTCATTCCTCACTCATTAAAATCTTGAACATTAATACAGCATTCACAAAATTTAACAGCATCCTAACTGGGGTCTTTAAATACAATTTAAGTGTTAGCAAAATTATGTTTCAGGGTTCTTAAAGGGATAGTTCACCCCAAAATGAACATTTTGTTGTTCACTCACCCTCAAGTTGTTCCAAACCTGTATGAGTTTCTTTCTTCTGTTGAACACAAAAGAAGATATTTTGAAGAATGTTGGTAACCAAACAGTTGATGGTAGCCAATAACTTCCAGAGTAGGAAAACAAAAATACTATGGAAGTCAATGGCTACCGACAACCAACATTCTTCAAAATATCTTCTTGTGTGTTCAGCAGAAGAAAGAAACTCATACAGGTTTGGAACAACTTGAGGGTGAGTAAATGATGACAGAATTTTCATTTTGGGGTGAACTATCCCAAGAGTTTCATGGAACTTTCTGAAGAGTTACTGTGCACTTTAATGCACAGTTATTAACATAGTCATCTTGATTTATATAGTGCTTTTTATAATACAGATTGTTTCAAAGCAGCTTCACAGTGATAATAGGAAAATGAATGGACAGAGATTATTTTGGCATTACAGCAGCTCTAGGAAAAAGTTATAATCGAGCTAAAGTAAGTTTTTGATTGAATCACTTCTGTTGTAAAAATCGTTAATTATTAACTTGGGGGCCGCTTAAATGACACCTTTTTTAACCGAAAACAGAGGACTTCCAATGCGTTCCTCCCGTTCATTTACGTGTTTAGTCTATAGGTATACGCGCTTGAATGTGTATGTGTGCAGACACCTAGTCCCCCTCACAAAGTAACAACGCCAAATTACTTGTTTGGCCCGCACAATACAGAACCACTAGTCATTTCCGTGGATCCATGCGAACCAGAATCACCATGACAATGCTTCATCCATACGTAGGGAAAGGAAAGGGAAGGAGGCCTTCACAGGGGATAGTTTAGTTAACACTTCAGGGCTGCGTTGTCGTCGTGTCTAGGTACAGGTCCTTCATCTCATCTGGATACAACCTAGATCTGGCAGACTACGGTAAACCTCAGAATAAACAGAGAGAGACTAATATTAGTGTAGACGCCATTCTTCTTATGATGTAGCAAGTACATCAGGTGTGATGGGAAGTTTTCCCGGTTCCGGCTGACCTAATTTATGCAGCCTAACAATTTACATGATTTGAATTATAGAAGTAGATACTGTGTTCTGTGAATGCCAGGTTAAAGAGATGTGTTTTTATTCTAGATTTAAACTGACAGAGTGTGTCTGCTTCCCGAATAATGCTAGGAAGACTGTTCCAGAGTTTAGGTGCTAAAAAGAAAAAGGATCTACCTCCTGCAGTTGATTTTGATATTCTAGGTATTATCAACTTGCCATAATTTTGAGATTGCAATAGACGCGAAGGACTGTGTTAAGAGCTTGCACAAGTACTGGGGAGCTAAACCATTTAGTGCTTTGTAAGTATTTAGCAAGATTTTAAAATCTATACGATGTTTTATAGGGAGCCAATGCAGTGTAGACAGAACTGTGCTAATATGTCATGCTTCTTGGTTCTAGTAAGAACTCTAGCTGCTGCATTTTGGACCAGCTGGAGTTTGTTTATTAGGCGTGCAGGGCAACCACCCAGTAAAGTATTACAGTAATCTAGCCTTGAGGTCATGAACGTTTAATGTATTGGAGTAAAGAGTACATATACTTATTCAAAAATGTAGTCAAATAGAGAGTAAAAGTTGCCAATATCTTTGATACTCAGTAAAACTATAAAGTAGTCAAAAAGTTTCTCAAGTACAGTAACTAATTACATTCACTCAAATACTTTACACCACTAATCTCAACTCTAATCATTGTGGATTTCCAAACTATAAGTTCCACACTTTATAAACTAATTTAAAGTTTCAATGATCTAAAGCTTAAGATTCCGTAGTGAGATTTACCAGAAATAAAAAAGACTAGGCTTTGAAACATCCTTTCTCCTCCCTGATAGAGTTGGCTTTGATGGTGCATTAAAAGCAGATAGCAAAGGCTGATTGGAGTAAAAGCATTTTACTGTCCTCAAATGACTGAGCTGTTTCTTCATTTTAAAAATTGTATTATCAATGTTATCTTACATAATCTCTCTCTCTCATGAAAGGTAAGAGTTAAACTGCCAGATACAAAAGCATCTGATTTGGTGCTGGATGTGAGAGAGACGTTTCTTGACCTCAGAACTCCAAAGTAGTGAGTAAACTACTTTTAACTAAATATTAACTAAAATATTAGTTAAAATATTTTTACTTTTTCCAGTATTCACTAGATATGTAAATATATCTGTGCATATTCTTTGTTTCAGTAAATTGGGCCTTCACCTGCCTCACCCAGTCCACAAACATGAGGGGAATGCCAGATTCATCATGGAGAGAGAAGAACTGGAGATCACACTGCCCATGAACAGACCAATGGACTGCATCAACCTGACCTGAGAGAGCGACTTGACCGTGAGAATAGACACTTAAGAATATGCAGTGTTGACAACATCAAGTTCTACAGCCTTTCATTGACAGTCTTGGATCCAACCCGGAAACATGACCCATGAATTAATACACTTATCAGGTTTATTAGCTCTAAAACCAGGAAATAAACATTTGGCTCAAATGTTTCCAAATCAGCAGTTTAGATAAAGTGGAAAGGAACAGGTGCCTGCATGTGTAAGAATTCCCTTCTTATGTTGCTGTCCTGTTATTCTGTATTATAAAATGTATTCCTCTTGTAATTTTCAGCATTATAAAATGGTGAATCCTTTTAATTCATGTTTACTTCTCTTTATGTTTACAATAGGTATTTTTAAGCACACTGTATAAATTATAAAATTATATTGGCTGGCTGATAAGGACACTGAGGACATATAGAACAGAAATGACAAAATTGTAGTCATATAAAGTCATTCCAAAGCCGTAAAACCTATGTTCATCTTCGAAACACAAATTAAGATATTTTTGATGAAATCCGAGAGTTTTTTTTATCCCCCATAGAAAGCAACATAATTACCACATTCAAGGTCCAGAAAAGTAGTAAAGACATCATTAAAATAGTCAACGTGTCTACAGTGGTTCAACCTTAATGTTATGAAGCGACGAGAATACGTTTTGTGCGCAAAAACAAAACAAAAATAATGACTTTAGTCAACAATTTTGTCTCTCCCCTGTCAGTCTCCTATGCTGTTTACATTGTATAGACAGTGCAGGCTTCCATGTTCTTCGTCAAAACGCCAGCTTATTATTGGTTGACGTTGATCACGTGAGCAGCACGATGCATGCAGGTGATGCTGACACAGGAGCCAGCCAATAATGAATCTGCATTCTGACGTACAATAATAATGAACAATAATAATTTGTCCATGTGTTTTGGAGGGGGCGTGGCTTTGGACGGCGATTTGCAGGGAGGGTGGGATCATATGCTTTCAATGCTAGCAGGCTAACGTAAAGAGGGGGACCTCTTTAAGTTAGCCTGCTAGCACCTTTAAGTATAACTTTAATGTTGTTAGTAATATATCAAGATGAACATTTACTGGACTGAAGCAATGCAGGTTTACTTGATTATTCATATATACACTATATTGCCAAAAGTATTGGGACACCCCTCCAAATCACTGAATTCAGGTGTTTCAATCACTTCCATGGCCACAGGTGTATAAAATCAAGCACCTAGGCCTGCAGACTGCTTCTTCAAACATCTGTGAAAGAATGGGTCGCTCTCAAGAGCTCAGTGAATTCAAGAGTGGTACTGTGATAGGTTGACACCTGTGCAATAAGTCCATTCATGAAATTTCCTCACTACTAAATATTCCACGGTCAACTGTTATTGGTATCATAACAAAGTGGAAGCATTTGGGAACAACAGCAACTCAGCCACGAAGTGGTAGGCCATGTAAAATCACAGAGCGAGGTCAGCACAGAAGTCGTCAACTTTCTGCAGAGTCAATAGCTACAGACCTCCAAACTTCGTGTGGCCTTCAGATTAGCTCAAGAACAGAGCTTCATGGAATGGGTTTCCATGGCCAAGCAGCCTTACATCACCAAGTGCAATGCAAAGCGTTGGATGCAGTGGTGTAAAGCACGCCGCCACTGGACTCTAGAGCAATAGAGACGTGTGCTCTGGAGTGACGAATCATGCTTCTCTGTCTGGCAATCCGATGGATGAGTCTGGGTTTGGCAGTTGCCAAGAGAACGGTACTTGCCTGACTGCATTGTGCCGAGTGTAAAGTTTGGTGGAGGGGGGATATGGGTGTGGGGTTGTTTTTCAGGGGTTGGGCTTGGCCCCTTAGTTCCAGTGAAAGGAACTCTTAATGCTTCAGCATACCAAGACATTTTGGAAAATTTCATGCTCCCAACTTTGTGGGAACATTTTGGGGATGGCCCCTTCCTGTTCCAACATGACTGCACACCAGTGCACAAAGCAAGGTCCATAAAGACATGGATGAGTGAGTTTGGTGTGGAGGAACTTGACTGGCCTGAACAGAGTCCTGACCTCAACCCGATAGAACACCTTTGGGATGAATTAGAGCGGAGACTGCGAGCCAGGCCTTCTCGCCAACATCACTGCCTGACCTCACAAATGCGCTTCTAGAAGAATGGTAAAAAATTCCCATAAACAAACTCCTAAAATATAATATATATATATATATATATAT
>RJVU01017609.1:376888-427100 GCA_003731715.1 Anabarilius grahami
ATGTTCAAATGTACTGTAAATAGGCTATTAAATATGATACAATTAACGTTTATTCGTACATCTCTCAATCATCATTGTATTGCAAATATCATCTTAAGACATATTATTGGGAGATATGACAACTGATAATGTATTTATAGATCTCATTGATGTACATTACAAGCTATCAGAATTGTTTCTTACTTTTTGGCCATATAAATAACAGCAACTGCACCAAATTGCAATTTTTGTTCAATTTGGGCCTCTGAATAGCCTACAATTTTGGTGTTTTTTCTTTTTTTTCTCCTTGAATGTGCACTCCATTCTCTTACTATCATATTATCTAATATGAGATATTAAAACCTAATGTATCAAATATGAACATTGCAAAATTTTAAAAAGATTTCAAAAAATATTTTGTATAGCATAAATATTTTTGTTCAATAAATTGTTCCATTTTAATAGATTATCTCAATAAATGTTGTCCATACAGTACTGCACACCTGCTTTATTCGATCATATTCTTGTAACATTCAGCCTAATAAACAAATTATTTTCCTGTTTTTTTTTTTGTTTGTTTTTTTTTGCTTCGTTATTGCATGCAGGCTTTTTTTAAGACCACACGTCTGTTGTGTATTTAGTAATCTTTGAAATGGTTGTAAGTGACAGTGTACACACACAGCATGTCGTGCGCGATTGGGTATCATGCAATACACCCCCCGAGCGCACGGATGCGCACAAGCGTTGCCACAGCAGCGGACGTACCCGTGTGACGCAGGCGGACTCGACACACACTCTCCGGTAGCACAACAATACAAGCTCTCGCCGCTCCCCCTCTATACGCCTCGCTCTCGGTATGGCGGACGGCGAGCGGTCCCCCTTGCTCTCGGATCTCGGTGATGGAGCTCTCGGCAGTGGTAACGGCGGGGTGTCTCCGGGAGCAGCTCCACACGGTGCTCCGAACAAACCAATGAGTGAGTAGTGAACGCGGCGCGTTTTTGCTCTGTCACGGGCCCGCGCACACACACACGCCTGTGCATTTACTACGATTTAGGTTATGGACAGGTTCTGTGGTGTTATTCTTGTTTATTTTGCACGTTGGTGATAATGAAGGCAGCACCCGAACGGATGATTTTCTGGCGGATCGCAGTGGAGAGGCAGATGAAGTGTGTGTGCGCGTACGTGCACGCGCGCTGATACTGTAGCTGATACATGCAGCTAAGCATACAGTATATATAATGCAGTAGCATACGATACACCTGCTTTGGGAGGATGATATTATTTTGTCAAACAAACCAGTGTTGAATTGAGCCTTGCATACTTTTGTCATTCACTGATAAGCCTGTAATGAATGAACATCACTGTTGGCTTGTTCAGGTCTGTTTACTGTTCTGTTATTGGCCTTCCCGAGACGAATTATAATATTGGTATGGTAATATTGTCTAAAACTAGACATATTGCTGGGGACGGCTGTATAAAGGTTTTCATTATCCACATTTACCGGCGAGTCGGCGTCTCTGCATTACACATTTACAGTAATAGGTCGTATCCGCTCCAGCTACACCCAAACACATATGATTGGCACATCTTTGGGCCATTCAGAAAGCCTGAAATTATTGGCTGAGGAGACCTCAACCAATCATTGCACAGAGTGGGCGGTGCTAATAGAAAGTTACTAAAGGGCGTGCTGAGGATGGTGGTGTGGCGATTTTTAAACTGATGTGGTGATACTGGCTAAATTTGATAAACTATATATGTTTTATCACACACACGGTTTTTTCACTATATTATATATGATATGTTACTTATCATAGAGGCAGTGGTTCATGACTTTTGATTTTGGGTGTATTTCAAAGAGTAAAAGCTCCTAAATATCCTCACAAAAGGTTTTTCTCCATGTTTTACTGTATTTGTGGGGACATTTTTCAAAGATTTGGCCCTCATAAGTAAAGGCAAATATGTACATTCTCCACTAGTAACAAGGCACATTCCAGCAGTCTCTTTATAAAGCTCCTTTCAGCTGATCTCGAGACCAAATCTGATTTTCTTGTTAATCCTTATGGCCTGGGTGACAGAGAACTGTTTCACCTTCCCGAAGTGCAAGATTCAGTGTTTAGTTTAAACTTTGAATATATAAAGCTTTCATGTTTTACTCAATTTCAATATTTTTCCTGTATCTATGTTGAATTGATGATGTTTTCCAGACCAGACATTACAGGTGTAGTGTATGAATGAAACATTTCCAGCATTAACTGGCAAATATTTTCTTCTGTACTGCCACACATGATCCAAGTCTAATAGATGTGCAGACTGGAATGACAACATTCTCTCCCTTCTTAGGTTTTCCTCCATTTCCGAGCTCGACCCAGCCACCCGTGTTGTTGGGCGAGAACCCTCCACCATATTCCCCTCTGACGTCTCCAGAGAGTGGCAGTGCCCCAGTCATCAGCTGTAGGGTGTGCCAGTCGCTTATAAGCGTTGAGGGCAAAATCCACCAACATGTGGTCAAGTGTGGAGTCTGCAATGAAGCTACAGTGAGTTCGGATAAAGCACATGTACACAAAATACATGCTGTAAAAACGTTTGCACAGTTGTAAAATTCAAAAAATGTTTGTTTATTGGTTGTTAGTTCATACTGATTAAAATGCCATTGTTGTCATGACTGTAAACATTATGGTTTTATCAATGCCAAGAATATGTACAAATTGAGCAGTTCATTAATAGATAAATGTAATAGGGCTGATGGTTCGGGAGCTTCTGTCAGTAAACATTGTTCAAAAGTTTGGGTTCAGTAAGATTTTTAAAAATGTTTTTGAAAGAAATCCCTAATGCTCACCAAGGCTGCATGTATTTGATCAGAATACAGTAAAACAGTAATATTGTGTAATATTACAAATGAAAAAAAATTCTATTTTAATATATTTTAAAACTTAATTTATTCCTGTGATTTTCAAAGCAGCCAATACTCCAGTCTTCAGGGTCACATGATCATTATGAAATCATTTTAATACGGTATGCTCAACATTTCTTACATTTCAAAAACGTTTCTTATTATTATCAATGTTGAAAATGTCGAAATATTTTCGTGGAAACCATGATGCATTTTTTTTTTAAGTCTTTACTGTAATTTTTGATCAATTTGATGCATCTTTGATGAATACAATTATTAATTTAGTTATAACTAAAAAAAAAAAAGTACTGGCCCAAATCTTTTGAACGGGAGTGTATATGGGATAATTTATTCAGCATTACATGTAATGAATTTGATTTTAAAAAATGTTATCGGTTGGCAGCCTCAAAACTTAAAAGCATGTCATTTAGTGACCATCTTTAGGTAACCAAAATTAACTCTGTCTCTTTTCTGTCTCTCTCCTCCTTTCTGTTCTTTTCATTAACCTTCATTCTCTCCAGCCCATAAAGAATGCCCCTGCAGGGAAGAAATATGTGCGGTGTCCTTGTAACTGTCTTCTCATCTGCAAGGTCACATCCCAAAGGATCGCCTGCCCTCGGCCTTATTGGTAAGTCGGAACAGAAGGAGACAAAGTTATATTTAAAACAAATGAAATATTTGACACTAATTATCTCAGTCAGGCTTGTGTATGTGAAGAAAAATTAAATGTATTTGTCTCCTTGTCTGTGGACTAGTAAGAGGATCATAAATTTGGGGCCAGTCCATCCAGGCCCAGCCAGTCCGGAACCACAACCTGCTGGAGCTAGAGTTTCCTGCGGACACTGCAGCAACACTTTCCTGGTACAGACACACACACACACAATACAGCAGCATCGTACTGACACACAGTGTATCATTATCATTGACATCATGACCGAATCACTCTCGGCTCAGATTCAGTGTCGAGTTCAATTGGAATATCAGATGGCTGTTTATTCGTGTTTTATTTATGCCACTGCTTCACATTAGCTAATCAACAACTTTCTCAATATTTCAGTGGACCGAGTTTACTGACAGGACACTGGCTCGATGCCCTCATTGCAGAAAAGTGTGAGTATTTCTCAGCCGACATTCACAACACAATTTGCATATGCCAAATAAATCTGTTCTAAAAACTTTTTTTAATGTCTGTCTTTCTCTGTCAACCCCCAGTCACAGCTTTAGCTTCTGAAAAGCATTACTGCCTTTAACTGGCTGTAATTTTTTTCAATGTTGATAAATGTTCCATAAAATTTTAACATCCGTTTGGGCTTACACTGCGTTCCAAATTATTATGCAAGTGACATATCAGTAAGATTTCAGTACAATAAACATTCAGATTTTAGTTTTTCTAAGAAAATGTTTGTTTATTTATCCATCCATGTCTTTTTAGATAACTGGTATCAATCTCAGACAAAATAATTTGCCAGATCTATGGAAACCCTACTTAGAGGTTGTTCCACATTATTAAGCAAATCACAGTTCTCATGCAATATGGGGAGGAAGAAAGATCTTTCTGAAGATGAAAAGCATGAAATGGTGCAATGTTGTGCAAAAGGCATGAAAACAACTAATATTGTGTGAAACTGAATGGAGATTATCGAATTATCATAAGATTTGTGAGTGATTTAGAGCACAGCAGAACTCGGTCAGATAAAGGCTTATTAATGAAAGTTCCTGTCAAAAAAATTAATTGTATTAAAAGGGCAGCTATAAAAAAAGCCAGTGTTGAGCAGAAAACAGGTATTTGAAGCTGCTGGTGTCTCTGGAGTCTCAAGAAGCTCTCCATGCAGGCTGGCAGTTGTGCGTAAAGATGCATTTTAGCCACCATTAACCAAACCTCACAAAGAGAAACATTTACAATGGGTTTAGAAATACATTTTCAAACAGTTTTATTGCTGTGGTGTTTTTTTGCAGCATGGGATAGTGCATAGTGCATTGTACAATAGTGCATTGTACTATGCACTATCCTCCTTTTTATACCATAGCTGAAAATGGCCAGTTATGAACTCCACATATCTTGCAAAAGTCATTTAAATACCCTCCATCTCACTTCCCAATATTCCAGCCCAAATCATCACCCGCCAGCTCCTTGCTGACGTCGCAGTCTTGTTGGAACGTGGTGGCCATTCACCAACCATCCAGAAATCCATCCATTTAGACCATCCATTGTAGTACGGCATTCGTCAGTGAATAAAATGATTTAAAAATGAGTCTTCATGTATTTCTAAACCCACTGTAAATGTTTCTCTTTGTGAGGTTTGGTTTGGAGTGGCTGAAATGCATCTTTATGCACACCTGCCAGCCTGCATGGAAAGCTTCTTGAGACTACAGAGGCACCAGAAGCTTCAAATACCTGTTTTCTGCTCAACACTGGCTTTTTTTATAGCTGCCCTTTTAATACAATTCATTTTTTTGACAGGAACTTTCATTAATAAGCCTTTATCTGACCGAGTTCTGCTGTGCTCTAAATCACTCACAAATCTTATGGTAATTCGATAATCTCCATTCAGTTTCACGCAATATTAGTTGTTTTCATTCCTTTTGCACAACATTGCACCATTTCATGCTTTTCATCTTCAGAAAGATCTTTCTTCCTCCCCATATTGCATGAGAACTGTGATTTGCTTAATAATGTGGAACAACCTCTAAGTAGGGTTTCCATAGATCTGGCAAATTATTTTGTCTGAGATTGATACCAGTTATCTAAAAAGATATGGATAAATAAACAAACAAACATTTTCTTAGAAAAACTAAAATCTGAATGTTTATTGTACTGAAATCTTACTGATATGTCACTTGCATAATAATTTGGAATGCAGTGTAGACAACTATAAGTAAGCTGATCATTGACTAATTCGTTGTTCTATCAAAACATTGCTCTGTTTGTTTGAGCATACAGACACAACAACATATTCTTAGCCAAAGGCATGAATTTGGGGTGGGACTAACTGGCAATTCTGTGTACTGATGCAAGTGGTGCAGAAATTACACACTTCACCTTTTAATAGTTTTGCATGTTCCATTCCATTACCCCCTGCTGTTCCTCTCATTGGTCTCTTCCTCATTTTTACCAGATCTTCGATTGGCCAGAGATATCCGAGGAGGCGGAGTCTGTGGTGTTACCTGCTGTGCTTGCTGTTTAGCATCTCAGCTGCTGGTCTGATTGTGAGTGTGCATCTTAGTATAATTAATTATAGACCTTATTTTGTATAATTTCTCTTTTTTTGCATTTTATTTTTTTACTGTATAATTAGCATATCACTTATTGTGAAATATTTCTGTAATGCTTTGTGATGGTGCATTGCTATTTCCAAGCTGTGTCCCAAATTTACGAATTAGCATAAATTGTCATATTAAATATTTATAAATGTTTACAATAAGGTAAAATCGTTAACATTTAACATACAAGCACTCATTTGCTAAAGGGATAGTTCACCCAAAATGAAAATGATCCCATAATTTACTCGTCCTCAAGCTATCTTAGGTGTATATGTCTGTCAGTCAAACACAATCGGAGTTATATTAAAACATTTTCTGGCTTTTCCAAGCTTTATAATGGCAGTGGATAAATTTTGAAGCCCAAAAAAGCACATCCATTCATCATTAAAGGAATCCATACGGCTCCAGGGGTTTAATAAAGGCCTTCTAAAGCCAAGCAATGTGTTTTTGTAAGAAAATATCCATATTTCTAACTATATAAACTATAACCACTGGCTTCCATACGCGAGTTGATTCTGGCGGAAGAGTGAACTTTGTCCTGACACATGATGTATTGATAAACATGGTAGCACAGATGATAGAGCAAAACAAAACACCAGTCATGAATTAGAAGTCTAAAACGAGCATTTTTAAAGGGAAATGTCGGAGGAGCTTGAGTTTGTTGTCCAGCCCTATTTGTTTGAACCGCAAGAGGCATCTTTTCTCACCTAAGCTTATGCTACGCCTACATCCATGTCATACGCTGGAACGCGAATACATGGACGGCCGTTACCGGAAGTTAGTAATTACAGTTTTTTAAGTTAGAATTATGGATAATTTTCATACAAAAATGCATCGCTTCACTTCAGAAGTCCTTTATTAACCCCCTGGAGCCATATGGATTACTTTTATGATGGATGAGCTTTTTTTGGGCTTCAAAATCACTATTACTATTCACTCCCATTATAAAGCCTGGAAGAGCCAGAATATTTTTTAATATAACTTGGATTGTGTTTGACTGAAAGAAGATAGTCATATATACTTAAGATGGCTTGAGGGTGAGTAAATCATGGGATAATTTTCATTTTTGGGGGAACTATCCCTTTAACATTAATGTATTAACTAATATGAACTAACTGAGCAATATACAACGTTTACGTTTAATAATCTTTGTCAGTGTTAATAAAAACACAATTGTTCATTGTTTGTTCATGTTAGTTCACGTTACATTAACTAATGTTAACAAACAACATTTAATTTTCAAAAATGTATTAGTAAATGTTGACATTAATTCTAATAAATGCTGAAAACAATTGTTCAGTGCTGGTTCATGTTAACTTACTGTAAAGTGTAATGTTTTTATGCAAGGCTGCATTTATTTGATAAAAAATATAGTAAAAATTGTAATATTGTTAAAATAACTGTTTTCTATTTTAATGTAGTTTAAAATGCTGAATTTTCAGCATCATTATTCCAGTCTTCAGTGTCACATGATTCTTCAGAAATCGTTCTAATATGCTTAATTGTTGCTCAAGAAACATTTCTTATTATTATCATCAATGCTGAAAACAGTTGTGCTGCTTAATATTTTTGTGGAAACTGTGATAATTTTTTGTCAGGATTCTTTGAATAGAACAGCATTTATTTGAAATAGAAATCAGTGAATAAAAGTATTGATTTCTTTAAAAAAAAAAAAAAAAAAAACTTTTGAAAAACAGTGTATGTAAATCATAATGATACAGTTTAAATCATATTGTAAAGTGTTACCAATTGTCACACCTGTCAAAATAACATCAAACTGCATTTGTGTATTCTGTTATTGTCTGTGTTTGTCTCCAGGCAGGGACGTGGTCCCAGGCGCGTGTGTATGGAGGTATTTATGCCTCCTGGGCAGCGGCGTTGTTGCTGGTGGTGTTGACGCTGGCCAGGGCACTTTACTGGAGCTGCATGAGGGTCAGCCAACCTCTCCACAACCTCACATAGAGAGAGAAAGACAGCAAGAGAGGGGGCTGTGATTAGGGGTGGTGGGGAAAAATAAAGTCCACAGGAAAAGAGCTTGAGAGAATCATGGTTAACTCTTAAAGCTTGATTGTGATGGCTGTATAAGGGTCAAAGTAAAATCCAGGCTTGAGAAACACATGAAAAAATGCTACTATGGCAAAGAAGATTAGTGTTTTAAAGTAATTTTTATTCAGAAGCTTTCTCTGGATGTGTTTTCATCCGTGAATATGAACTGACTTGTTACTCATGGTTACGTGCAAACGTGCAGTTATGATTCCAAATGCTCCTTCAGTTTTAACCCATTACACACATGTAAAGAATATGTCACATACACAACTCTCTAGGTACATCTTAAAATAACTACACTACAATAGACAAACGACACCAATTCAAAGATTGAACACATTATCTGCCTCTCTAGTGTCCAAATAAGCTCTAAAGCCTTATAAATAGAGAGTACAGGTTCATCTCCACCAGAGGGTGTACCAAAACCACATAAACTCTGCAGTGTTCTGTCACATTGCCTGTATCTCTGTACAAACACTGCTAATCCAAATCATTTGGGCGACTTGATTAACAAATGCGCAGAACATTTCTGTAACTGATTTTTCATAGACACTTAAAAGTGTAAATGCGCTCAAACACATCTCTTTATCTTTAGTTGTGAATGTTAAAAACAGTATTTTTTTATAATTGTGAATTTTGTTTGTAAATATTTGTTGTTTATTTCATGAATGATTGAACAGTTGCACTGTAGCTCTAACACGCTGTGATTCCTTTATGTTTTTATTTAATTTGCAAAATCACTACTGATAATGTTTTGACTGAACATATATTGAGATAACCAATGTACAGCCACACACACACACACACATACCTTTGGGAAGCAGAAAAAAAAGTCATATCTTCTGTTGAAGGTCAGCTGTGTTTTATGGACTTTGTTATCAAAAGGGTCATTTACCTTTCTTCTCATGTTCATGTGAAGTTAATCGTCATTTTCAGGTACTGTATGTTTGATTATGTTTCAACCCTGATTAAATGATTCTAATGAGATTAATCAGCCACTAGATTTGGATTCTAGACTCCAAGATCTCTTTTTCCCTCTTTGTCAGAATTCAGATTCTGGGTAAGAACACGATTGAGATGTTCAGAGCATTGAATTCTTGTTGCTGATCACCAATGTTTTTGCATTATAGTCCTAATAATATGCTAAGTATATAAAAATATGGTCCTAACTGCAGATCTCGAATTCAGAATCTGTATTCTGTCTATGAGAGGAAAACGTAAGGTCTGGATATCTGGAATCCCAAACAAGAGGTCAGGATGTTATTTATAAAGAGCAGAAGGCCAATGATGGAGGTGGTCTCTGAATTTGTTTACACATGAGATTAAGATTACACATGATTAAAAAGATGAAGTTATAAAACAGTGAATACACTTGTCTCCTGTCTCATTTTTATGAAGGTCTGTGTGTGTGTGATTCAGTTGTTTTGGCACTTTTCCTCTCAATGTCTCTGGCCATTTGTCTCTTGTTTCGGGCGGATATATTATTTTCCTGGACAAAGACTGATAGAGGCATGGGAAACATACAGAAACCTTTTAGAAACCACAACTCCCCTGTGCCGGGCAGAGAGAGAGAGATTTGTCAGCATTAATGGAAGAAAAAAACCCCCTGAAATCTGGGGACACAGATTGAGAAAGGTTTCAGTCTTCTGGAGGCGAATCAGAGAGTGACCACAAAAAAGTCTGCAAGCAGAGAATGAGACCTCTGTGACAGACCTGATTCATAGCACACACACACACTCTCAGTTCTTCTGTTCTTATTCAGTTCAACTTTATTGCCATGACAAAAAGACAAAACTTTTGTCTTTTTGAATAACTGATTCAACTGATTCAAAAAGACAAAACAAAAAACACTTTTCTAATTGCCAAATAGTGCAGCGCGGGTGTCTAATTTTATTTAATTTGCTGTTTTATATCCTTATTTATTTGTTAAAATATTACTTTATTTGGGCTGCTCTTAATTTTACTTTAATAGGACCATTTTTCATTATAAAATGGTCCAAAATGACTATTATAAAATAAAATTCAGAGTTGTCCAAATAAAATGAAGTAATATTTTAACAAATAAATAATCTAAAAACAAAATAAAATGATTCTGCAGAGCTTATCCAAGAAAATGAAAAATTGAGAATGAAATATTAAGAAAAGAACATCAGTTAAAAAGAGTAATTTGAATGTGCTTGTATCTCTTAGTATTTTTGGCATAAGGCAGATCTCTTCCGTCTTTTATTGGCATAACAAAAACACAATTGTATTGCCAAAGTGTTTGCAGCTTCTGAATACAGTGAGAAATGGTGCAAAATTAGTATTATAAAGTAAAAATATCAATAATGTAATTGAATTTAATCAATAATGTAAGTTAACTAATTAAAATTGATTTCATTAAAATGTAAATAAAAATTGGCTAAAATTGTTTTTAAACAACTAATTGTAGATGTAAGCTAAAGGGACTATACATAAGAATATGAAATTTTAAAAGAATAATTAAAGAAATAAAACAATATGTCAAAAATTACTCAAATGATATAAGAGATACAGTGGCAAGGCAGATCTATTGTACTTTTACACAGAATGTTTTAATTGTTTTATTTATTTATTTGCATTATTAAAACTATTTATATTGCCAAAGCCTTTGCTGCAAAAATAACTATTATATTACATTTTTTTCTTGATTGCTAACACACTATAACTGATTCATTTGACACAATTTCCCAAACCATTTATTCAGTTCTCAAAACAAAGACACATATCTCAAAACTATACGTTTCACTTGTTTTCACACACATTCCAATTTTCTTGGAAGTGAAAATGAATGCCCTTATTTTACAGTGGTTTAACCATCAGTAAACATCTCGGGATATCGGGATAATATAAACAAGAGCACAGGTGATTGTGCTTTAGAAATTGCATCCTAGAATCACAGACAGGGTTTTATACTACTTACATATAATTACAGTACACAGTAACAGTACTTTATATGAGAGAAATTTCGCTATTCTGTGTCCAGTAAACTGTAGCACGTGTACACCCTCAAATTTGTGATTGTCAAATTTATTTGTAGCCATTTTTTTTTTCTACAGGTGCTGTATTTTTGCAGAACTGAGAGTCGACTGCCTAAAGAAAGTAGAGAAAGTCTTTTGTCAGAAGAGCAAGAAACTGTTATAGTATTGTATACTGCAATGAAATGTGGCTGAAGGTGCAGAGAATGGAAAATGTATTTCTTAATTTACGTATTACTGTAATTGACAGTATACTGTATTGTGTTGCATACACATTTCATATTTAGTTCTTTGGTTTTTGAACTTTTCTTCTTCTTGTAAGATCAATTACTTCATCTACTTTCATCTCCTGTAAGATCACTTTACAGTAGTGAAATAAAAATACATTTTCCTGAAGCTCATTGAAAGCTCATTTTACTCTATCTGCACTCTTTCATTTATGTTGTATACTGTAATAGACACTGAGCTGCCAATTTTTTCTTGAAACCCAATAAGAGGTATTTTTTGTTACAGTGTTATATGAATTGATCTCACTAGTGTTCACTGGGCAGGAAAGTAGTCTGTGTATTTGCAGGTTTTGTGTGTCATCTGAGCCCAACGTTTGATTTTGACAGAAGTGAAAAAGTTTATGACTGAAATCTGTAATTTTGATATTATTCAATTTAATTTCTATTGTAACCTTTTATTTTTTTTTATCTTCTATTATCATCTTCTTTTACTTAATAAGCCAAGGCATTTGCAGTCAGCCATTAACAATAAATTATTTTCATGATTTATTAACATTTTTTCTTTTGTCAAATCAGCTTAGATAATTAACGTGGTTCAGATAACATCATATTTTGAGTTTCTGCTGAATATACCAATCGTCTTCATTGTATTAACTCAATTTTTTATTTCAATGAACTCAACATTTTAAGGCAACTTTGATTTACTTAAGGTAACTTATTTTTAGTGAAACCAATCATTCTTTTTTACAGTGTAAAGTAATATTGAAGTCATCATAGCATATACAATTCAATTATTTTTTTGAAAATTAAATAAATTAAGTCCAATAAACTAAGAAAATCACAAAGTAGTAAAATATTTTTAATAAAAGTGTAAGAATTTTTTTTTAAATAAAGCGAATAAGCAAATGTTTTTCAGTGAGAAGACACTTTGTCTCTCTTTCTCTATTGTGTCTCAGGGGAGAGAGTGAGTTCCCAATGGAATCAATCCGATCTGAGATTACTGAGTTTGCACAAACACACCCGAGCCTTTTATCCTCCTAACATATAACAGGATTCATCCTTAAAGATGAGCCCTGTGACCTTACACACACACACACACACACACACACACAGAGCCTCTCTATGTCACGCCTGTTAGGCACATACACTCACACTATCAGAGCTGCAAATCTGCTCCTCTCTGCTCTCAGCGTGAACAGGAATAAGCAGCTGTAAGAAGGATAGAGAGGGAGATCTGGGAAGAAAGGATGAGAAGGGAGAGGAGATGAGAATGAAAGGATAAGTTGAACTGATGAGGAAGGGGTATAAAGAGCTTTGGCACCGTCCACTTTAAAACAAACAATTCATTTAGACCATCTAATCCACACACACACACATGTTCGTTTTTGTGAATTGTAGGGACATTCCATAGACGTAATGGTTTTTAGACTGTACAAACCATATTTTCTATCCCCCTACACTACCCCTACCCCTAAACCTAACCATCACAAGAAACTGTGCACACTTTTACTTTCTCACAAAAACTCATTCTGTATGATTTATAAGCCTTTTGAAAAGTGGGGACATGGGTAATGTCCTCATAAGTCACCTCGTTTTGTAATACCTATGTCATACCCATGTCATTATACACATTTGTGTCCTGATATGTCACAAAAACGCGCGCGCACACACACAGTTCAGATGCGAGAAAACTTTAGATGTTAGCTAAATTATTATAGTGTATGGTGCAAAGAAATAGTTCATTTTCGCTGAAATGTATGTTTTTGTGATAACGTTTGAAAACATTACTAAAGACCAGATAACTTTGAAAGAACGTTCTATCAACGTTACTAGAATTATGTTCGTTCATAACTTTGAGAGAACCAGAGTTCTGAGAATGTTCCCAGTTAGGATATTTCTTGTTTTTCCATCAAATAATTTATAGGCTACTTCTTTATTTTGTTCTTATTGTGTGTACCTAACGTTAGAGGTCTGACTGTCCGACCTACAGTCCTACAGCTAAAAGCATAACGTTCAACTCAATTAACAGCCTGAATTATTGATGTCTGTCTGGACCAGAATTTGTGTGTACACTGGAATTAAAAGCCTCCGGTGTCACCTGTCACACTGCAGTGTGTGTGTGTGTGTGTGTGTGTGTGTCTGTGTGCAGACAGACGGAGAGATATAAAATCTCTTTCATCTGTCAATTCTCAGTTTATTTCACCTTTAGTGAAGATGCTCCTTTAGTTTAAGTTTCATGATTTACCAGATGTTCAGAGAAACAAGAAGACAATTTGCATAGGTCATGTGATTTTGAATAAAATATGTATGTTAATTTGGATTAAATATTATTAAGATATGATTTTGTTTTGATGTGAGAAGAATAAAAGAAACATTTAGGAACTTTCTAAATGAAAGCTTATATGTTATATATTATACTATATTAGATTTTTATTTTCTTAATAATACAAGTAACAAGTTTATTTTATTATTATTTTTTACATGTATTTTATATTGGTTATAATGTACTGCATCCAATGCTATCTCCATATTAAATTACGAAAACATTATTTCTGAACATTAAAAATTTTTCTTGGTTATATGAACATAAAGGGAACATTCTGTGTTATCTTTTTGCAAACATTATGGGAACGTTACTTTTGAGTAAATGTTAGAAGAACATTCAAATAAAACGTTGATGAATGATGTATAAATAATGTTTTTGTGATAACATTTTGAGAACATTAGTTTTTACTTGTAAAACCATAAATTTGGCAGTATTTTACAGTAAATTGTGATTTTAACCAACTAAAGCAGGTAAACAGGGTAAAAGACCAGAAAACTTTGAACAAACATTCTATCAACGTTACTAGAATGATGTTCTGAGAGTGTTCCCAGTTAGCTGGGATATTTCTTTTGTTTTTCCATCAAATAATTTATATAGGCTAATAGCTAATTTAACTTAAATTATCTAAACGTTAGCTAAGATCTCTCTCTCTCTCTCTCTCTCTCTCTCTCCTTGTGTGTTAAACCAGACAAATCCACATCCAATACAAAACATCCTCCTCAAAAAGGAAAGCTTGGGTATCACCTATGTCAGTTTGGATTGGGAGAGAGAGAGAGAGAGAGATCAGGGATGAAGGTAGGCCTAATAGTTGTACAGTAAATAAGAGAGAGGTACAGGGATAAAGATAAATAGTGAGGGAAGGGTTACAGGTGTCTTTCTTCATTCCTCCAGAAAAAAAGCATCTCCACTGAACAGGTAACAACATCTCTCTTAAGAGTGTCTTACAGAAATTATACTTGTATGTGTTGTTTTATAAATTCAAAAGAGCAAAATTATCCATTTGGCCTGTAGTTCATTTTACACTATACTGTTTTAGAGTTTTAGTGCAGTGTTTGTTTATTTTGATCATGAATTATTGATAGGCATATACGTTGAGGATTTAATCAAATTTAAAATGTTTGTCATTTTAACAGATTTTCCTCTTTTATATTCTTATTAATTGATGTTTTACCTATTTTAAAGTAAAGTATAATGTTTTAAAGGAAAAACTTGTAATGTTTAAATAAAAATAGAAATCACTTGACTTTTTAATTTCTAGCTAAATAAGTCAATCATAAAAGTGAGTGTTATGGATGTTTTGACGCATGTAACAGTAGCTCGTTCTGAAAAGTATTTTATGCATTTTGGAATCTATAAAAGTCTGACATCATCGGCAGCTTACAAAGTATGTGTAAAATAACATTAGATCGAATGACACTGAAAACGAACCCCTAGCCTAATGTATTTTCTGCATTCAACCGAACCCGCGAAAACAGTCCAGCTGTGACATAGAAGAACTGAAACTCAGGGGAAATAAAGGTATAAAAGCTGTCACTGGGATGTTACCCTTTAATAAGGCTCTAAAATGTACCATTTAGGTACTAATATGTACATTTTGTAACCAATATTTACCTTTGAGGTACTAATATGGACTCTTTAGGTACAAAGGTGTACCTTTTGAAAGGGTATTGCCCCAGTGACAGCTTATACCTTTTTTAAAGAGAATGTACTTGAAGTAGCCTAATCGGATTCCAAACAATCGAATCGCTTCTTATTTTTACTCACTGATTTAATTAAGCTTAGGGAATAAAGATGATGCTGATTATGAAGACAGTAATGAAGATATTAATATCTTACAGATGGAGTGTAACTGTAATTCCTCTCTGGGTCCTTTTTCCTCGACTTACTGGAGCAGAAGTAAGTGAATGTGTGTGTGTGTGTGTGTGTGTGTGTTTAGTGCACATCTGGATCTGGTGCAGATTTATTGGTGCAGTTTGTTAGTTGTTGCTTATTTCATAGATATTTATGATATGATTCCATATGTCCATGACTGCATATATAGTAGGCTATATATGCAGACATAAAATGTCCTGCTCCATCATTTGACCAAACACATGGTGGGTTTTAAGTGCCAAAGCAAAAAGTATCTATATATTTTATAAGACATAAGTATGGTTTGGAGCACAAAACAAATTTATTACATTTAACTACAGAATTAATCCGTTACATTCATGACAGAAAATGCATATTACAGTTTTTTTTCGGAATTGCTAAAACACATTTCTCAAAACCAACACCAACTTTCTCAAAACCTTAAACACAAAACCAAATCTTCAAACTACATTTAGAGAACATCTGACTCTTCTGGCAAAATCAAACAATTGCCTCAATACCATTTTATTTGTGCTCAAAATCAAATAATGCTTTCAGATCAAACGCAAAGCCAGTCAAAATATAAACTCTACAGATCATTCATCAAAAAATGGAAAACACAACATCCAAAACATGCAGTTACAGAAAAAAGTAAATTGTACATAGTAAACAAATTTTACAATTACGCAAAAAAGGTATAGTAATCGCACTGCAAGTATTGTACTGAATATTGTATATACAGAATGTCTGTATGTTCAGCACTTGCATACCGTAAAAATACAGTAGTCCAACTGCAAAAGCCAAAAAGGTTAAAAAACTCTAACTGAAAAGCATGTTACGGTCCATTACAGTTTTTTTCTGAATTGTTAAAACACTAAACCCCATTCTCTGAAGCAAATTCTCAATACCCTAAACCAATTTGTCAAATAAATCAATCTTTCTGTAAAACACAAGTTCAGGCAGTTAGACACCATTTGCAAATCAAATACACTTTTTTTTTGCAAAACTCTAAACACATTCTCACTTACTGAAGTTAAACACTAAACACTAAAACACAGTTGTCCTTTACACATGACTCAAAATTGTTCACACTTATTTCTAATGATGTGATTTATCCAACTGTTCAATATAAGTGAGTTCAGAGTGCACATTTGGCACAGGTGCACTGAATGCTGATACCAACAATGGATGGAAACAATCTGAGAAGGAGAGGAGGAAGAGTTTGTGTAAGAGGTGGTGGACCAGGAAGAAGAGGATGAGGATGAGTAAGAGCAAGGTGTGGAGAGTGTTGTCAAGGCAGGATCTGGCACACCAGAGGGTTTTTGCCTGTGCCTGGCAAAAGATGACATTGCCTGTTATGTGGACAAAGCTCTCAGGCCGGACCCAACACAAAGATGTGATGCTGAGGCAGAGTGAAACTCTCATGGACTTTGATTTTGCAGTTGCACAACTCTTTTGAGTGTACTGTAACATTCATTTCATTAAGAGTTTTTTTTTTTTTTTTTACCTTTTTGGCTTTTGCAGTTGGACTTCTGTATTTTTACAGTATGCAAGTGCTGAATATACAGACATTCAGTACTATACAATATTCAGTACAATACTTGCAGTGCATACAGTCAAAAGGTGCATCTCAATTCGATGTGGACGCATGCGGAAGATAAACAGAACACACATTGTTGGATTGTCTTGGCATTAGCTAAAAGTTCCACCAAGTGCCACAGATTGGATTCGTCTCATGATCGCTATTTCATTATAAAGGTATGAAGTCCTGTTTGATTTTTCATGTTGTCATTTGCACTCCTGACACAAATTACAATTACTGGTGCTGGAGCATCTATATCGTAAAAAAGACACTGTAGATTGACAGTAAACCTTTAGAACTTTCTAATTATATAATTATCTTTATTAACTAATAAAGATAACTAGTAATATCATTAGAATATTAATATTTTAGATAGTATCTAAGATAGATGGATAGCTCCTTTGCCTGCTAACATGATCACGTCGCGCTAGGCGGGCATGGTTTCAGCAACCAGGCACCTCATTTTCAACCACGTCCCGCCTCTTTGCCCATTTTCAGTTATCCGGGAGTCACGTGCGGCGACGCGCTGCTAAGATGGCAGCGGCCTCATTTTCGCTTCAAAAATGTTCTTCAGAAATCTACGGGTGACGTCAAGGACACTACGTCCATTTTTTTTTACAGTTTATGGTACCTATGCACTATACTATGACATTTTTAAGTATAAATAGTGCAAGTAGTGCGTTCACACAGAAAATTCCAAAAAGAAAAAGTGCACTTTAAATACCCGGATGATGCACTAAATTAACGGAAAAAAATGGAATGTCGGACACTTCATGCACTCAACTCAGCTTTAATTACGTTGCAGAGGAGGGATCAGACTCTAATGTTAAATGACAAAATAAACTTTTAAAATTTATATACTGCATGGATGAGTACGAAGTGCATAAGTACATAGTGAAAGACTATAAAATTACAAGACGTGTCACTTGCATTGTTTTGAATGGGAGAAAGTGCAACGCGCAATATGGCGGAATAAGTCCCGCCTTATAAATAAGAGCCAATCGTCGATTGGTAAAATCATCGCACCACTGCAGCAGCCGTTAGAAGCTCCGGTTCCTATAGAAACAGTCAGACATGCGCTTCCGAGATGTGCATTTAGGACTGCGCATGCACATTAGCTTGATCCAGCCTGAAAAATACAGCTTTAGAGAATTTGATGTTTCCCCATTCAAAGAGATAGGAGCTGCACTTGCATGCCTGAGAGGCGTTTCAAAGATGGCCGCCGAGTGAAATGACTAGTCTTAAAGGTGCTAAAGAGGATGTTTTGTTTTATACATTTTTGCAATATTACTTAAAACTGTCTTTACTAACTGATAAAAGACTATTTATTAGGTGCACTGAAAGTAATAATATTAATATACATCATCTGTGCACGAGGCAGGGCCTTAAAAACATCAGCCAATCATTTACGCGATCATCGCGTAAACGATTGGCCCTCTGGCTTGTCAATCACTGCCATTACGTTCCTTGTGAGAGACGTGCGCAGATTGGCCCTCTGGCTTGTCAATCACTCCCATGACGTTCCTTGTGAGAGACGTGCATGGCTGCGCGCTCCAGTAACTTTCCACACTCCACAGGCGCCGCATGCAATGTTTTTGTCAGAAGACAGGAGTAACAACTGCAGATTATGAGTTACCTGCGGTGAGTCCGACATAATGAATCCACTAAAGGGGGTCGCACACCGGACGCGAAGCTCAGCGCCGCGACACGTCTTTAAAATTCGAACGCATTGTTTTCTATTGTTTTCTGAGTCGTAGCTGGGCGCTGAGTGTGCTTACACTCTTAGAAAACAATGCGTTCGAATTTTAAAGACGTGTCACGCCGCTGAGCTTCGCGTCCGGTGTGCGACCCCCTTAACACAACACAGCGAATGCCGGTGGTAAACAAACACTCGTGTTCCAATACTCGTGCACGAGTTTTGGGAGGCGTTCCCTCGAAATGAGTTGTGAAGGAGGCGGGTTGTTCTTACGCATGCGCTCATTTCAAAAACTCACTAACAGTCTTTGGTTTCTCAGTCGACGAAAAGATCCTCTGTATCACCTTTAAAGGGACTTTGATACACTATAATTTATTGACCTTGCTACTGTAAGTTGCATTTACTATATATATATATTTTTTTTACATAATTGTAAAATTTGTTTACTGTGTTAAAATACACTTTTTTCTGTAACTGCATGCTTTGGATGCTGCATGTGTTCTCCATTTTTTGATGAATGATCTGTAGTGTTTAATTTTGACTGGCTTTGCGTTTGATCTGAAAGCATTATTTGATTTTGAGCACAGATAAAATGGTTTTGAGGCAATTGTTTGATTTTGCCAGAAGAGTCAGATGTTCTCTAAATGTAGTTTGAAGATTTGGTTTTGTGTTTAAGGTTTTGAGAAAGTTGGTGTTGGTTTTGAGAAATGTGTTTTAGCAATTCAGAAAAACTGTAAAAAGAGTTGTGCAACTGCAAAATCAAAGTCCATGAGAGATTCACTCTGTCTCAGCATCACGTCTTTGTGCTGAGTCCGGCCTGAGAGCTTTGTCCACTTCACAGGCAATGTCATCTCTTTCCAGGAACAGGCTAAAACCCTCTGGTGTGCCGGATCCTGCCTTGACAACACTCTCCACATCTTGCTCTTACACGCCCTCATCCTCTTCCTCCTCGTCCACCACCTCTTACAAACTCTTCCTCCTCTCCTTCTCAGATTGTTTCCATCCGTTGTTGGTATCAGCATTCAGTGCACCTGTGCCAAATGTGCACTCTGAACTCACATTTTGTACAGTTGAGTTAATCACATCATTAGAAATAAGTGTGAACAATTTTGAGTCATGTGTAAACGATGACAACTGTGTTTTAGTTGTGTTTAACTTTTGCCTGGCTGTGTTTAGCGTTTTGCAACACAAGTGCATCACAGTGCGATATGTTTTAGTGAGTGAGAATGTGTTTAGAGCTTTGCAAAAAAAAAGTGCATGTGATTTGCAAATGGTGTCTTACTGCCTGAACTTGTTTAAGGTTTTACAGAAAGAGTGATTTATTCTACAAATTGGTTTAGTCTATTGAGAATTTGCTTAAGACAATGGGGTTTAGTGTTTTAGCAATTCAGAAAAACTGTAAAATAATGTCTCTTCTCCTACCATCATTTGAAAGGATTTGTGCCAAATTACAAATACATTTACATTTACATTTAGTCATTTAGCAGACGCTTTTATCCAAAGCGACTTACAAATGAGAATAGTAGAATCAAGTCAAGTCAACATGAGAACAACAGTATGTAAGTGCTGTGTGAAGTCACAGCTATGTCAGTAAAGTGCTCGTAGTAAGGATTTTTTTTTTTTTTTTTAAATACATACACACATCGATCGAAGAAGAATAGAAATCAAAGTGCTACTATTCCTGGGTCAAGTGCTGACGAAAAAATAGACTTTGAAACTTAAGGAGATCCCCTTAACATTATTAGTGAACAATATTTTGGCATACGATACTGAAATGTTCCTGCACATGGTGTGTGGGGAAAAATATAGGCCTACTAGTGAGATGCAACCATAACTGGATTGGAAACTTTGGTGTTTCATCCCAGTAAATTGTACAGACTGAATTTATTCTAATTACTCTTTCTATCTGTCAAGAATAGAAAGAAAGTTTGCGTTCTTGTTTCCCTCAGCAGTGCTTTTTCCTGATTGGGCGTATAAACCAGCGTGGTCTCCAGGCTCACGGCAGGTGCAGTTATGGCACTTCCTGTTAGAGCTGTTAGGGCGTGGTGAAGGCGGAGCTATCACATGGGGCAGCGAATGGGGAGAATTTGTAATCAGAGACCCAGAGAGATTGGCTAAACTGTGGGGGGAGAGGAAGGGCAAGCCACACATGAATTATGACAAACTCAGCAGAGCTTTAAGGTACACTGACTCCAATCCATTCACACATACAAAAATTATATATATATATATATCTATATACACACACACATACATACAGTATTGTATAGGTTTACATAATTATCTCACTTCTCTCCAGATATATAAGGAAAAATATAAAGATATATGGTTGAAATATCAACCTCAAAGATATGTAGGCATATGATAGCTATGTGTACAAATTCAAATTTTATATAAAAATTGTTACACTATATGAATTTTATATGACTCATATTATTTACTATGGGCCTATATTATTATAATAGAGCTATATTTACAGGCCCTGTAATGTCATTTGCCCATTGTTCTGATTATATATACAAACATTCATTAAAAAAAATTACATAGAAACACATAATTTTCTTAAAATTTTATGAAGAGACGAATCTCGTTTGACAAATCTGTTGTTTTTTCCAATCAGGTATTATTATAATAAGCGAATTTTGCACAAGACCAAAGGAAAACGTTTCACCTACAAGTTTAATTTCAGCAAACTTGTCTTAGTGAATTACCCAAGTTTTCCAACTTTCCCACAGGTGCGTGAGAATGTTTTTAAGTGTTTTATTGCATAGCTGCAAATTTGACTTATGCATATTATAATTGTTATTTTTCCCTTATTCTTTTTTTTCAGAATACAGCATCTGTACCTTTCTCTGCCTTTCCTTCTCAGCTTTCCTTCTACAACCCTTCTATTGACAGGGGTAAGAGTGTCACTGCTGACCTTGGAACAATCAAATGTTGCTTATTTGAGATGTCATCATTAATTTGAGCAAAAAGTAATGCAAATTTTATTGTTTTTAACATTGCTTTTTTTTTCTCTGTGTGCATGTTTGTGGACAGCTGTACAGTCAATTTCTCATCCCCTTCTGCTGCCATACAGCTTCCCCAAACCCCTCCCCTTTCCTCAGGCACATCCAATCCAAAGGCAATTTCCCCTCTTTTCTGGACCGCCTTCCTCAGGGACTAACCTATCAGAGCTCTCCTGCCAGTCACCAGTCAACTCCGCCCTGCAGTTCACCCAAAATTTAAACTGGCCAGTCAAAAGCTACACAGAGTGGTCTTTCAACCGAGTCATGGGATTACAAGAGAGGATTAAAAGTGGACCACAAGACAAAAACCATCACAATGAAGAAGACAAAAAAAATATTTCCTGAGACCATGCATTAGACGTTTTGTTGTTATTATTATTATTGGTTTTTATCATAATTATCTCTTTTTGTTTTAAGTTTACACATTCTCATTGGATGGTTGAGAGCAAAGCACTTTACATATCTGACACTATACCTTCATCCTCTCCTCAGGTCATTTTGACCCAAAATTCATTTTCTTTTAATTTTTTTAAATTTCGATTTCATTGGAGTGGTACAAGACCTTGTCATTCACACTTGAAGTTGGAATACACACAAAAATTGACTGGATTCAAGCAGGTGTTGTGGTTGTAATAAAAAAGATTAACAAATCCTTCCATCGCAGGTCAATTTGACCCTTATAGAAGTGAATGGGAAATGGGGAAAATGTTTTTGTTATTTGTCATAAAAAAAAAATCAGGCACAATCCAGAACACACAAACAAATAAAGGGAAGAGACTATAGAACATCCCCAATGCAGATCACACTCACATTCAAACATAAATTCCCATTCAAATGAATGGGGGGCATATAATGGTCCAGTTTATTTGCTCCATATAGAGCTTTAAGGCCATCTAGTGGCAATATTCATGAAATGCCATGCTATTTTTCTCCCCATAAGGTCAGCAAAGACAGCCAATGCATGATTTTTTTTAAAAGTTATTTTGTATTTAAAGAATGTGAAGAATGTGCTTGTTGTTAAAATTGCATTATTGTTAAAATATAGTAATTTAGAGATCAATAAAATAACAAATAAAAAAAATGCTTTAAAAATATCAGACAATATAAGCTTTCTGGACCAAAAAAAAAAAATTAGTATAATTTTAATGCTTCGGGTTATTTTGACTCACGAGGCGAGTATAAAAGGTTAAACTTAATGTATAAAGTTAATTAAACAACTTGTCAGCTTCACCTTTGTTACCCCAACTATTAATTCTAGGTTTAAGGAACTCCAATATATGTGTAAACAACTGAAGTAACTTCTTAGTACACCTAACACAACATTTTAAAGGTGCAATTTGTAAATTTTCGGAGGATCTATTGACAGAAATGTTTAAAGTGGTGTATAAACACCTTACATAATGATCAGTTATGTTTTTATTACCTTAGAATGAGCCATTTTTTCTACATACACCGCAGGTCCCCTTACTTGTTAAATCACCATTTTGCGCCGGCATGTTTCTACAGTAACCCCAAACGGACAAACTGCTCTACAGAGCGTGTTTGCTTGGCTGCCTGCTCTCTGTGTCTCAGGCGACGACATCTTTGTCCTGTGTTGGCCACCGTAGCTTCTCTATATTGCGATTCGCCTCCTCACCGCTAGATGCCGCTAAAATTTACACAAAGCATCTCTAATTAGGCAGCCAGGTTACAAATTATTTTAAGTTGAATAAGTTAGTTTTTTTTTTCAGTGTACTTTGAAATTGGAAAAAAGAAAATGGTAAGTTACTGAAACTAATTTGAGCAAATTAATTAAAGTGTAGCCTATAATTCCAAAACGCTGAACATGGAAAATGATTGCAAATGCAGCATCACTTAAGAGACTCATTTTGGGTCGAGTTGCACTGAGGCCACTATTTCACAAGGGGAGAAAAGGAAAATAAATCATAAAAAAATCTAAGAAATCGAATTAGTGTCTTATCTGACATCAGAGCCCAACCCTCATATGTGTCACACACAAGAATTACAGATGGAATCTGAGCAATGAAATCCTGCATTCTGAAGTTTATTTTATATGAAAGATTTCACCAAGGCAGACTCTAAATATTCATTGTAACGCATTGTGAAACCAATCCTAACCCTATACCCTTACTGAGCTTTGGCAGACACAGAAGCACAGTACAGTGCACATTAGAGCTATTGAGCAGTGCAGGCGGAGATATCACACGGGGTAGAGTTTGTGTTCCATGTTTCCTGGTACGCATCGTTTATTTTTACCACGCATGCATACCTGCTTACCACTTATGTGCACCCGTGTCTATAATTGACTTGCCCTTAATGTGCTCTCTTCCATGCAATTGCAATGCCAAGAGGAAGAGGAGGGGACAAACAGGAAATTATGTTGGCTCATGATGACATCACCACAATTAAAGGGGAAAACACTCATATCAATCAGGCATCTATATCAAATGAAAATAATTTTTTTTGTCTGAATTATAACAATATGTATTTAACAGTATACACATGCCTCAACAGGTCAGGGCTGTTTTGGCAGCAAAAGGGGGACCAACACAATATTAGGAAGGTGGTCATAATGTTATGCCTGATCGGTGTATAGTACGGATACAGATATCTTGATTTCATGATTTCAGGTCCTGTAGATTATTTCACTCCCATTCTGACAAAGAACAGGGTCTCCTGAATTCCTGTCCAAGCTCATGGATCCATTTGTTGGCCACTGAAAAAAAACTGCAAGAAAAATAAACTAAACGATTGTTACCATTAATATTTAACTTTCAATGGTCTGCTTTTCTTTTCAGATTATTTATGACTGAATTGTTTTTCTCCTCAAACACAACAATTGCTATAAAAAACCTGTTTACACAGAGTATGAATGTTTAGTTCAAGAATACCATAGAATACACTCTAAAAAATGCTGGGTTAAAAACAACCCAAGTTGGGTTGAAAATGGACAAACCCAGCAATTGGGTTGTTTTAACCCAGTGGTTGGGTTAAATGTTTGCCCAACGTGCTGGGTAGTTTTATTTAACTCAACTGTTGTATAAAAATTACTGTATTGCTTGCTTAAAATGAACCCAAAATATGCTGGAAATTAACATTTATTAATATGTTTAATAAATGAGCATTTATTAATAAGATAATGAATAATAAACAATAAACATTTATTAAATAGCTTATTAATAAATGTACACCTTTTGATTATTATTGTTGCCTCTAGTAATTATGAGTCTGATTTTCAATTTCTCACCTATTTTGGATTCATTTTAAGCCAGACATATAGTAATTTTTAATCAGTAGTTGGGTTAAATAAAACTACCCAGCAGGTTGGGCAAACATTTAACCCAACTGCTGGGTCAAAACAACCCAATCGCTGGGTTTGTCCATATTCAACCCAACTTGGGTTGTTTTTAACCAAACATTTTTTAGAGTGTACATTTATTCATAAATTTTGAGGATACACAACAAAGGTTCCAAAATAATATCATCAAATCAGCCAATTATGTTTTAGATTTATGTGTTCTCAATCCTTCATCAACCACATAACTCATCTACAGGAACAAAACATTTATACATATTGTTCCACAAAGGTAATATTAATAGCTATAATAGAAAAACTGCTTAAGGCAAACTGTTTTTTTTCTGACAGCTGCACTGACACTGTCAACTTACATAAATTAAAAATGTAACAATCCTGTCATTCACCGTCTCCTGTGAGGTCAAACATTCTTCAGTTAGTTTGCAATTATTAGGCTGGTCAGCATGTGATACAGAATAGAGGTTACATTTTNTACAACAGGCGCTCTACTGTTTGAATGAGAGAGCACGGGGAGCACCAAAAATGAAGAGAACCGCTGCCCAGTTACACTGTTACAAGTTCATTTTTTCAATAGTGTCTAATTATCAATGACAAAAGTATTCACATTGGTGTTTGTTTTTTCTTTCTAAATTAATCTGACTTTTGAATGAATTTGCTGAATGAATGTTTTAAGTTAGCCTACTCACTCAATAAAAAAGCGAATCGCTGCCGCCTACTGGCGGTTTCAATATTTCACATAATTTCTTTCTTTTTTAGAATCACTCAGTTTTGTTAGAATTTGATGAATAATTATACACAAATTTAATAAAGGTGTGAAGTATAGATAGATAGATAAAGGAGAAATAAATTATCCAATAACGCTACACATAAAACAGATGATTATTATTTTTTAATTAAAAAAATAACAGGCAGCATACCAACGTTGAAACCCCCAATGTTAAAACCAAATCTACGCCCTTGTGTGAGGTCAAACATTCTTCAGTTAGTTTGCAATTATTAGACTGGTCAACATGTAATCAAGCTCTCAATGACACAGAATAGAGGTTACATTTGTACTCTTTTGGTCGATGGGAGCGTGTGACGCGCCAGGGGTAGGCCTCTGCCCGGTCGGAGACGACCGCTGTGGACAGATCTAACTTCTTCGCCTCGCGTGTCGGAACCAAGAGCGGGCGTGCGTCGGGACCTGTCGGGCCCCCCGCCGCCCCTCTCCCAGGGGCAGACTCAGACGGTCGGTCTAACTCGAAGGTCCGCTACGCCGGGCAGCACCGGCGGCGGAGAAGGAGGTTCGGACACTGGGGGCTTCGTCACACCCCCCACGCAAGTCAACGAGCTCTCCCCTTCGCCCCGCGCCCCCGCCGAAAGGTAGCTACGCCTTTTCCCGGTTACGGCAGCGATCCAGCGGCCATCCACCCATACAGTGAAACTGCGAATGGCTCATTAAATCAGTTATGGTTCCTTTGATCGCTCCATCCAATATACTTGGATAACTGTGGCAATTCCAGAGCTAATACCTGCTAACGGGCGCCGACACGAGCTGGTCGGAACTATGACGGTATCTGATCGTCTTCGAACCTCCGACTTTCGTTCTTGATTATTGAAAACATTCTTGGCTCTCATCTGTCTTGCGCCGGTCCAAGAATTTCACCTCTAGCGGCGCAATACGAATGCCCCCGGCCGTCCCTCTCAATCATGACACTGGGTTTCCAGAAACCCACAAAATAGAACGGGAGTCCTATTCCATTATTCCTAGCTGCGGTATTCAGCGGCAACGGGCGGCCTGCTTTGAACACTCTAATTTTTTCAAAGTAAACGCTCTGGGCCCCAGGCAACCGGATGACCCAGTTAAGGGCATCCGGGGGGCGGCGAGATGCAGGGGGACACGGGGACAGGCGGTGGCACGCCTCGCGGCGGACCGCCAGCCTGCTCCCGAGATTCAACTACGAGCTTTTTAACTGCAGCAACTTTAGTATATGTTATTGGAGCTGGAATTACTGCTGCTGCCTTCCTTGGATGTGGTAGCCGTTGCTCAGGTTCCCTCTCCAGATTCGAACCCTGATTCCCCGTTACCCGTGGTCACCATGGTAGGCGCCGGACGTACCATCAAAGTTGATAGGGCAGACATTCGAAAGAGTCGTCGCCACCGCGGAGGGCGCGCGATCGGCCCGAGGTTATCTAGAGTCACCAAAGCGTCCAGGCGGGCGCCGGGGGGTGGACCCCCGACGACACCCCCCGCATGGGTTTTGGATCTGATAAATGCACGTGTCCCCGGCCTCCCCCGGGAGGCAGGCTTAAGCCTGCAAGAGAATTTGCTTTTTCGAGCCATTGCTTCCCCTGTGGGTATGCATTACTTCAAGAGACTTTTACATTTTGTTGTTCATCATAAATCACAAATCAAACATAAAATGAAAATTTAGAAACATGTTTTATATATATATATATATATGATACTAGCCCATGTATTAACAGATTTTATTTAAAAGAATAATGATGTTGATGTTTTTTTGTGTTAAAAAACTATGAGAGAATTTAAATTTTTGGGTGAACTATGCCATTATAATGTGGTGATTTTAATAAATATTTATTAAACATTTGAGAAACACATAGTTTTGAGAGTTTTGTGTTTCCAGAAAGATAAATCTCTGACCAAGAAAGCTGTTGGCAACAAATAGGAATTAAATGTAAAAAACAAATTTATGTATAGGGCTCCATCTCGTCCTGAGATGGACGAATTTAACTATGTCAAGCTAGGCATTTTCTAATCACTTTGTCTCGTGGTCTTGGGTTTAACATGATTTCATCAGTGAGAACTATAGAACTTAACTTTTTCCTTAAAAGAACTGTCACTTTAACAGAATAAAAATAAAACTTGAAAGATTAACTTATGTCAGATCTTTCTCTGTTCTTCATCTATGCACAAAGATTGTATTATTGTACTGAATAAGTGCTCATTTATTAATGATAAATCAGTCTAAAAGCAACAACATTAATACAGTTAAGGGGTGCCTAAAATGTTTTCTCTCATCATCTAGTGTTTCGCACTATCAAGGACACTGTCAGCTCTCACTCTGGACCAAATGTGAGCTCTGCAGCTCAGAGTGGAAGCCATATTACATCCCCTGCACTCACTACAATAACAGGCAATGTCCACATCATACAAAATGCACCCGGTAAGTAAAATGTGTTGTACATTAATAGATGCTGATAATATTGACAAATTTTTCTTAGTATTTTCATGTAAGTAATCACTGGTCATATGCTAAAATGTATTAATTGTTCTGTTAGAAAAAGGACCTACCAGATACTTGCTAATAAAATTATATTAATTCTGTTGACAATTTATAATTTATCGACATTTAAAGATGGTTTATCTAATTTTCTGCAGATTGTACTTCGTATTGCCCACCCTCTGAGAAAACACAAACCTCGGGTAATAGATAAATCTTATATGTTTTGAATGTTGTACCTTCCACCTTTTAATTTAGCAGCTACTTACAGTCTGCTCTGAAATGTCTTACTCTATAAGAATCAGATTTTGTTTTAAAAAATGCACCGTTTAACACTGCTTATTTTATTTACGCAGCATCAAGCTCAGTGATTTTAAAATATAAGAAGCTGATCTGCAGTGAGTATCAGTATGTGACTGAGTATAACTCAGTGCCTGGTGAACATGCGCCTCCATCTGAGCGCTACACACAACCTCTCATCCTTAAGAAACATAGAGATCAAAAAGAGAGAGAAGAAGAAATCCGCTCCAGGGGAGAAAGCTTCCAGAAGGTCCTCAGATCCAGGAGCAGTGAAGACTCTGTCCATCTGAACTCTCTCTTCGACCCAGATGGCCATGGGATCAGTCCTAGAGCTGTTATACTGCAGGGAAATTCTGGGAATGGGAAATCTTTCACTGTTCAGAAGATCATGATGGACTGGGCATCTGGTTACCTCTACAAAAAGCGGTTTGATATTGTGTTCCACTTAAATTGTAAAGAAATAAACCGTATTTCTGCCAAAAACAGTTTGGCGGAGATCTTGAGTTACATCTGCAGTTTAACATCAGATCAAATCTCACAGATGTTACAGCATTCACCAGAGAAGGTGCAATCATTGATGGATTTGATGAGCTGAGACTTACAGAGGGCATTTATGACATGCAATCAAACACTGATCTGCTTCAGAAAGCCTCACCTGTGGTCATTCTTTGTGACCTGCTGAGGGGTCGAATCCTGCCAGAGTCCTTCCTGCTGGTCACCTCCAGATCTACAGCTGTCACACTGAGTGAACTGCTCAAAAGACCTCAGCGTTTCTCTGAGATAATTGGTTTCTCTGAGAAGGGGGTGGAGGAGTACTTCCTGAAGTTTTTTCAGAATGAGGAGCTTTTCAGGAAGGCTTACACACTTGTGAAGGCAAATGAAACTCTCATCACTGCCTGCTCCATCCCTGTCATTTGCTGGATCATCTGCACAACTATCAAGGAACGATTCAAAATTGATGCAAATGTAACAAATGGACTGGAAACCACCACCTCGATCTACGTTGACTTTGTGTTCACTCTACTGAAGTATCACTGCCAGGGTCAGTCCGTCCTGACCCTGCTGAGGAGTCTGGGTCAGCTGGCAGAGAGAGGGATTCTGGAACAGCAAGTCCTGTTTGATGAGAAAAGAGTGAATGAAATGGTTTCAAACCCTTCTGGCTGTCCATTCTTGTGTAAAATCCTTTTTAAGAGAAGAATCCACCAGGAGACGATGTTCAGTTTCATGCATCTCAGCTTTCAGGAGTTCTTCACTGCTCTGTACTATGTCCTTCTGGATGAAGAAGAGTCCAAGAGAAAACTTACAGAAATACTTTTCATTAAAGAAAGACCAATGATTTGTTCTCTACATTTACCAGCTGTGGTAGAATTTGCCTATGGTCTGTTGAATAAAGATGTGAGATGCACACTAAAAAAACATGATCTGTCTGTTTGTCCAAAAACACAGGCTCATCTGCAAGAATGGACTTTGAAAATGCTTCTATATTACAGGGAAAGACATGTTAGGTTAAAGGTGCAGTTTGCGGTAGGTTTTATGAACGAGTGTTTGCATGTGTATGCTCACGCAGGAGGGCATTTCGATGAGAAAAGAAAGGGGGGAAAAATGACTAAGAACACTGCATAGCCCATACACCAGGAAATTTGACTGCACACAGGAAATACATTAGCCTAAGGGATTAAATAAATAAAAAGTATAAAACTTTTTTTATAAAATGTACATCCATGAGATTTCCATGCTCCACTTTTAAGTTACATGTCACCTAGCCACAACCTACAGATCCCAGCATAAACTGTGATACATTATAATATTTGTTATTAAAGTATCAACAACATTCAGAAACAAAAGCAAGTATGCGTGCATGATTGGCATGGCAGAATGCGCGCAGCAAGCACTTCCTTTATAATCACTAAAAAGATGAAAGTTTGTCTCAATCTCACAATGCTTCAGTGACTGCACACTGAATCTTAAAAAATGTCTACACTTTGTTTTTATCAGAGGATTTGCCAGCATGGAAAGCATTCAGCACTTAGCAAAAACTCCTGCGTTTTGAGAAATCATGTTTCAGAAATCAACAGATTTTTCTGTAATTGGCTACATTGCTCAATGCTGCGAATACACATAATTAGAAACTCTAGATCAGTGGTTCCCAAACCTGTCCTGGAGGACCCCCAGCCCTGCACATTTTGTATGTTTCCCTCATATATCACACCTGATTCAAAATTCACATACAAAATGTGCAGGGCTGGGGGTCCTCCAGGACAGGTTTGGGAACCACTGCTCTAGATAGATACGGCCCGGATCCGGTTGACTACGGTAAACCTCAGGATAAACAGAGAGACTAATATTAGTGTAGATGCCATTCTTCTGATGTAACGAGTACATCTGGTGTTATAGGAAGTGTTCCCGGTTCCGCCTGACCTAATTTATGCAGCCTAATAATCCCCTAACGGATTTGAAAATATAAATTGATAATGTGTTATGTGCATGCCAGGTTAAAGAGATGCGTTTTTATAGATTTAAACTGACAGAGTGTGTCTGCTTCCTGTACAATGCTAGGAAGATTGTCCCAGAGTTTAGGTGCCAAATAGGAGAAGGACCTACCGCCTGCGGTTGATTTTGATTTTCTAGGTATTATCAGCTGGCCTGAATTCTGAGATCGCAATAATAATAATAATAATAATAATTTGTTACATTTATATAGCACTTTTCTGGGTACTCAAAGCGCTTTTACATATAGTAGGGGGAATCTCCTCAACCACCACCAATGTGCAGCATCCACCTGGATGATGTGACGGCAGCCATATTGCGCCAGAACGCCCACCACACACCAGCTTATTGGTGGAGAAGAGACAGTGATGAAGCCAATCAGTATATGGGGATGATTAGGAGGCCATGATGGACAGAGGCCAATGGGCAAATCTGGCCAGGATGTCGGGGTTACACCCCTACTATTTTCGAAGGACATCCTGGGATTTTTAAAGACCACAGAGAGTCAGGACCTCGGTTTAACGTCTCATCCGAAGGACGGTGCTTTTTGACAGTATAGTGTCCCCATCACTATACTGGGGCGTTAGGACCCACAGACCACAGGGTGAGCACCCCCTGCTGGCCTCACTAACACCTCTTCCAGCAGCAACCTAGTTTTCCCAGGAGGTCTCCCATCCAGGTACTAACCAGGCTCAGCCCTGCTTAGCTTCAGTGGGCAACCAGTCTTGGGCTACAGGGTGATATGGCTGCTGGCAATAGACGTGAAGGACTATAATGCTTTAAAGGGGACCTATTATGCAAAATTCACTTTTGCATGGTGTTTTGACATAAATGTGTGTTGGCAGTGTATGTACACAACCACCCTATAGTGATAAAAATCCACCCACTCCTTTTTTTTAATCCCCATAAATCATAAGCAGCGTCTCAGAACAAGCCGTTTCCAGATCCCTGGGTGTGTGACGTCACAAAAGCCACAGGCCCCGCCCACGGATGTTGACAGACACTGCTGTTTGAACATAGAACCGCCCTGAGCGCGTTCACAGCGAGTTCGCCATTGCTGCACTGACGAGAATGTCTCCCAAGCCTTTTAGGTGTTCTGTAGCTGGATGGATTAATCCACATAGCTCTCTCCATTTACTCCTGAAATCTGAGCTGCTGAAAACGAGGTGGATTAACTTGGTTTTCCAGGAAAATGCTCCCTAAGTTCTGCCGAAATTCGTTTATGTCTGCGCGAATCATTTCACACCGGACTGCTTAGTGAACGAATATCAATACAAAAGGGACGATACAAAACAGAGACTGTGCTAAAATATGCTACTCAAGGATATACAAGTAAAAACTGTTCGTGATCCAGCTTAAAGACTCCAGAGTGATACTGGATATGGCAGTAATGAAGGTGAGAGCACTTTATTACAGTTCATCTGACTTTATTTACGGATATAAAGTTTACCAGTTAATACAAGGGAAAGAGAGAGAGTTTATGGATAATATAATGCACACTTGCAATGTGTTTTATTAAGCTCTTACAGTGATTTTCTGAGTGAAAACAGACGCTTCATCTTTTGTGTGAAGTACAATAAACTTCACAAAACTCATCTGTATAGTTTTGGCCATCATTCGGACGGTACAACAGGCTTGCAGTAATATAGCGGATAAAAACAAGAAGACAATATAAGTTATAACCGTAATTGAACTAGACTATACCTGTTCTATCTCCATGCAGCATATATTTGCAGTTTCTGACATTATAGTGCGTCCTGACTGAATCCTGACGGGAGAATTAGCTCTTGAAGCTCCGCCCTCTTAGGCCGAGCGCAGCAGCTCATTTGCATTTAAAGGGACCACACTGAAACGGCGTGTTTTTGCTCGACCACTAAAAGTGGCAATTTTAACATGCTATAAAAAATGATCTGTGGGGTATTTTGAGCTAAAACTTCACATACACACTCTGGGGACATCAGAGACTTATTTTACATCTTGTAAAATGGGGCATAATAGGTCCCCTTTAAGAGCTCGCTCAGGTACTGGGGAGCTAAACCATTTAGTGCTTTGTAAGTAATTAGCAAGATTTTTAAATCTATATGACGTTTAACAGGAAGCCAATGCAGTGTTGACAGAACTGGGCTAATATGGTCATACTTCCTTAGTTCTGTAGCTTTCCTGTAGCTCAGTGGTTAGAGCATGGCACTAGCAATGCCAAGGTCATGGGTTCGATCCCAGGGATTGCACATACTCCGATACAAAAAAATGTATAGTATAATGCAATGTAAGCCGCTTTGGATAAAAGCATCTGCCAAATGCGTAAATGTAAATGTTCTAGTAAGAACTCTAGCTGCTGTACATGGTGGTGTTTTAGAGGTAAAAAATGATATAAATACTGTTTAACAAACTGATCGTTTCGTGTCTTAGGACATCAATGTGTCGTCACGAGCCGCAGGGTTTAATTTGGATTTGTCTGTGCATGTTTTTTTTTTACTCTTATAGATTGAGTTCCTATTGACACACATTATACGGCTGACAGACCGCAACGGTTGGGAGTTAAAAATCATAATTTGTGTTCTACTGAAGAAACAGTCACCTACATCTTGGATAACCTGGGGGTAAGCAGATAAACACCAAATTTTCATTTTTGGGTGAACCATACCTTTAATAGGTTGTTTGCACATGACGTCACAGTAGCAGCGCGAATGAGTCTGGAGGGCAGGGACTGATTTTTCTATATAGGTATCCTATCAAAAACTCAAAATTCATGTTTTGTGTCGTTTATGGTTGCTCAAATCTATAAAATCGAGAACCCAGAAGGTGTTTATATCATTTACATAACTTATACCGTTTTTTAACTTTAAAAGTTGTCGCCTTTAATAGCGTTTTGGGTCTGCTGATACTGAAATGAATATGGATACCTGCTTACCTTATTTGTTTTTGACTTGGTTAAATATCCACATTCTTCATGGTATCGTTTGCAGGGAAGAGAAGCTATTTTATACCATTGAATGGTAATTTGATGTTTTCACTTCAGCTTTGTAGTATTCCGTTCACAATGTTGCTCTGGTTACCATGAGAACAGTGTCATGCGCTGCTGCTTCAGCCGTCGTATGGTAGAAAATGTCCAAATAAATAAACAACAAGCTGACAGAAGTCGATTCAACAACAAAGACAACACTTTCAAAAACACTCAGCTATGTGATTATTTTATTGAGTGATAGGGAGTGGGTTAAATCAGTGACATTATTAGATTTGATATACGGCGTCTTCCCGTCACCTCCTCAACCTGCTTCCCTTTGTGTGTTTTTTGACCACACGTATAAAAGGCGAAAATTGTATTACACCGTCCAGTTTTTTCTTTGAACGATGATGTGAGCTCCTGTTGCAATTCTTGATTCAGCATAAATTACCTACAATGGCGACATTTTTCACAACCACGACAGAAAATCAAAATACTGCCCTAACTTCACTAGCAGAAAGGCAGCGCGATAACCCAGACTAGAACTGAACACGGCATGACGGCAGCTTCACAATCCTCTATATCTACCTCCTCGATGGCAGGAAAGTCTTTCAATTCAGTGGAAAAGTCGCTCATTTTCATAACATAAAGATCACGTCCAACATATGTTGTGATTTTCTGTTTATACTTTTCTAAATCAGCACAGAAAGGACTTTTCTCCATCTCTTCCATTCTAATTTTCACTGCTTGCCCTCCACCGGTATTTCGCGCGTCACCAGAACCACGTGATTGCAAACAACCTATTTACCCCATGTAGCACACATGACCTACAACATGCATAAACCACTTTATAATAGTTTGGACCAGATCAGAAGTCTACGTTCGCTCTTGAGCCAGCGTTGCAGCAAGACAAGGGAAATGACAACAGGAGACAGAACTATAATTGAAAGGTAAGTATTTTTCTTTATTATTTCTTGTATCAAATAGTTTCGTTAGGGGGGAAAAACCAACAACTTGAAAAACCCCAAAATGACAGCAAAATAGAAAAAACAACAATAATACAGTTCACAAAAGAACCCTTTTTGTTGAACTTCTTGAAATAAAGCTTTTATACTCCTGTGACTCTGTGTATTTATTTCTGTAGTAGATTGTATAATATTTATATATTATTATTATTATTATATTAGTTTATTTTATATTTTATTATATTATAGTAGTTTAGTTATTTAATTAGTATGTTATTTATTTAGCTTTAGTATTCTTAATTTACTCAGTCTAATTTATAAATCTGGTTTGGTTAGCTATGTACCTTTAAACAACCTTTCTTTTTCCCATATAAAATGGTAACCAATTCAATAAACTTTGTGTTTTCTTTTCAGAACAATTTCAAATAAAAATTAAAAAACAAAATAACAGCAATGGGGACAATGTTCAAGAAAATGTCAGATGACACCGAATCAGAGTCCTTTTCAATGAATTGTCTTTGCTGGAAATGACTCAAGCAAATTAAACAGGACTTTAGCTCAGTTCAGTGTCCTGTCTCAGTGTTCAGTTAAAGAACACAGATACGCAACTTCAAGATCCAAGATGAAAAACGGAAAAAAGGTAAAAAGAGGAAAAATTTTCTTGTTCACAGAATACGTGTGATCCTACCACTTTGAAGAAACAATGTAATGCTGTCCAAGCTCGAGAAAACCAGGTTGGCCCGCCAGTTTCCACCAATGTTGAGCACTCCTCCTTGATGGCAGAAACGGTTCTAACTCAGAGGTAGAGGTGTGCGATACCGCTAGATTTGGTATCGATCCGATACCAAGTAAATACAGGGCCAGTATCGCCGATACCGATACCAATACCGATACTTTTTAATAATTAAGGTGGATGCGTCTTCAACCTAAATCTAAATGAATTTTCATGACTTTTAATTTGTTTTTGTGATTTGCATTTTGGGTTATTAATCAGTACTACAGAAGCTTTTGTTCAGAAACAACTTTTGGTTACTTCTGTTTTATTTAAATAAACAAAGTTACAAAATGATTACTTCACAAATATAAAAAATGTAAAAACAAATTCTCTTTTCAAGTAGCATGTTAACAAAAAATGTTTCTCCTCTTTAGTGCACTTCTTTTCAGGATTAAAAAAAAATAAATAATCATAAATAAAAACCAATTACTGTAAATACAAAATATAAGCCATACAGCCATACAACGCTCCTCTTTCTCTCTGCTGCCATTCTCCGCCTCTGACTGACTGCTGTTAGAAATGCGCGGCTGGGTGCCGCGCGCGCCTGACTGCTGGTGGGAGCGCTAGTGGTGAGTCACGTGACGGTACAACACAGGAGAGGGGGAGGAGAGCAGTGTCGAGCACGAGCAGCACTCTTGAGAGCTTGCTCTGCTCTGTGACAGCAGCAGCCTTTTGACAAACACAGCCAGGTCGCTAAACGAGAGAAACTGAAACCTAAGTATCGATATTTTCACGTTGGTATCGATCAATACCGATACCAACGTTGGTATCGATATTATCGATATTAGTATCGATCTGCCCACCTCTACTCAGAGGTCCAAGAAACTCCTCGTTCAATTTCAAAGAGATGCAGAAGGACCGGAACATCAAGATAGAGAAAAAAGAGAAGGAAAAAAAAAACTAAAACAACAAAAGAAAAAACCCAACCTTGCAAAGACAAGGTAGAAAAATCACAATTAATTCCCATTTAACAGCATTAACATTTCAAATGATCATTTTCAGCACAATAAATGCTCTAAAATACATCAATACACATTTAAACACTTATTTCTTACTTTTATCACATTTCTTAACAAAAATATAACTATATTAATAAAGAATAACGTCTTAGGAGTGATGTATGTGCACTCAGTTAGCTTGCAGCTCGTAGCACATGGCATAGTTAGCAAAAACTCCGTGAGCTACGTTACACTCATCGCGCTCATAAAGTTAGAAAAATGGATATAAACACTTTTAAACAGCAAATAAACAGCTGATTTAGGTAATAAATTCACATATGAACTAATTTCTCTACATATTTCACAAAAAAACATACATCACAGTATCATTTAAGAACACTTGACTCACAAAAGACTGGAAAAATGCAGAAATCATAACCAAATATGGTGATTTATGAGCTCTCTTACCAAGGATAAATCGACAAGGATCAGAAATAGTATCGATGTATCAAAGTAATCTGCTCTATGCAGTTTTCATCAGACAAATCGTCTCAACTTCTCACTCAATCCTTAAGAGTCAATACAAACGCAATTAGAACTATTTAAATAACATTTTCCTGTTAACAAGGTTTCAAACTATGCATTTCAATAATTAATTTAGCATTTCTCATTAACTTTATGGACTTTAGAACCGCGATTAACATGCATCACTGCTCAATCGGTCATTTCACTTCACTCAGTGACGACAGACTGTTCACCTCCGCTAAGCGCGACACACGAAGGGCGGAGCTATTCTTAATTGTTTAATTTAATTGTTTTTTCAATTTGTGACATCTTCTATATTTCTACAATAATATTTATTTTTTAAAATAAATCAATAACATTGTTTTTATGTGCATTTAAGCTTTCTCTCTCTTTTTGTAAATACAGGTTGGACATGGTAACCTAGGTTACACCCACCACAAACAACTCTATGATATATTAATTATTTTTTGTTAATGTCTAAAACAACACAAACACACCTATATACATATAGAATGGTGCATTAAACAGTTTTGTAAGGGGAAAAAAAATGTAAATAATAAATCAAATCGATTGATTGACTGTCTCTTTCATGTTTCCCACTTAGAACATCTGATGCATGCTTGTGCTTCTGTAGATTGATGCTTCTTGAATTTTTTGTATGGTATTTTTTACGTTATTTCCGAGCGGCTTTGTCCCGAAATGTGCGTAGTCACGTGAATGCCTTACTTTGCATGAATCAAGACTACTAGCCTACTATATGGAAGTTCAAGTCCATTTACTAACATTTTTAATATATAAGCCTGTAGCCTATATTATTTTATCATATATTCTGTCATATTAAAAACAATAAAATAACAGCACAATTTACTTGCCTCAGTCAGACAACTCAGTACAAATTATTAGTATTATTATAATTATTGTTTTTGTTGAACGATTTAATTTATTGCCACACTTTGTGAATTATATGATCAGAAATCTAAACATTAAGCGGTTTCAGGGTTTTATTTGTGTTTAAAGGGATAGTTCACCCAAAAATGAAAATTTGATGTTTGTCTGCTTACCCCCAGCACATCCAAGATGTAGGTATCTTTGTTTCTTCAGTAGAACATAATGATTTTTAACTCCAACCGTCGTATAATGCATGTCAATGGGAACTCCATCTATAAAAGTAAAAAAAAAACATGCACAGACAAACCAAAAATTAAACCCTGCGGCTCGTGACGACACATTGATGTCCTAAGACATGAAACGATCAGTTTGTGCGAGAAACCGAACAGTATTTATATAATTTTTTACCTCTAATACACCACTATGATGACAGAAGTGATCTCTCGCGGTATGTCAATGAGTGCGAGAGATCACTTCCAGCGTCAGAGCGCGATCAGACCTCACACACCGGATGCTCAAGGCAGTTGGACATAGTGGTGTATTAGAGGTAAAAAAAAACGATATAAATACTGTTCGGTTTCTCGCACAAACCTATCGTTTTGTGTCTTAGGACAAGAATGTGTCTTGGATGCCCTGGGGGTAAGCAGATAAACATCAAATTTTCATTTTTGGGCGAACTATCCCTTTAATGGATAAAACAACAGAACTACCTGCCACAAGATGGCACTGTTTTCCACACTCTTGATGCTTTGTAACTTTTCCCGAAACATTCAGAGAAAAGCTTCAAAGATTTAAGAGGCTTCATTTCTCCGTCCCTACTCAGTTTTAGGACTTTTGCAAATGTTTCAGTCGAATTTAGCTGTTTTAGAGACCGTTTAAACTGAAATTATATTCTTTGGCCCAACTAGTGGCATTCCCACAAAACTAGCCAATCAGATTTCTTTTCACCCATATCCCCCATGCCCACCCATGCACGCACACACACACACACACACACACATTTGACATTACAACACACAAACGCACACCTTTACTTATTCTTTCTTTCTTAATATGTCATGATAGATTGATAGATTTTAATAATCAATTTAAATGTAAAAAATAAAAAGGCCTCTCATGGTACGCACAGTGCGTACAGCCATACGGCTGCAGGCGCCACTGGCCCCAAACGGACAAACCGCTCTACAGAGCGCGTTTGCTTGGCTGCCAACTCTCTTCTGACTCTTCTTTGTTCGGTGTTGGCCACCATGGCTTCTCTTTATTGCAATTCGCAACCTCACAGCTAGACGCCGCTAAAATTTTTCACAAGGCACCTTTAAGGCAGCCAGGTCACAAATTATTTTAAGTTGAATCAGTTAGTTTGTTTTTACAATGTATTTTTATAATTGGAAAAAAAGAAAACGGTAAGTTACTGAAACTGATTTGAGCAAATTAATTAAAGTGTATAATTCCAAAACGCTGAACCTGGAAAATGATTGTAAATGCAGCATCACTTAAAGGTGCAATATGTAAGATTCCTGTCCGCTAGAGGCCTATTCAAAACAAAGGCGTAGCTTGATGACGGCAGGTTTGAGTCTTGGGACAGCCAGTGCAAAAGAATAGGGACAGGACTCAGGACGAAATCATGTTCATGGAGGCGATTATTAAAGTTATTGTAGTAAGCAGAGCAGGACCAAGTGTTGTGGGAGCTGAACGAGGCCGCTGGAGCGATTAAGCAACACACGCCTCACGAGAAGTGGAACTTTTATGCCACAGTCGCCGGCGCTGCTTCCGCTTTTCTGGTCATGAGTATGAGGTAACGTAGCTCTGTTTATCCTATTAGATACATTTGAGTCTGTTGAAATGATGTTATAACGTTACTCTGTGTGTTCGCTCAGTGGCTGCTGTGAGACACTTGTTTGAGACACACTGCAGTAAGCTGGATCGATTTTAGAATATCATATTAAATGCTGGATGGCTTGTGTTGATAAATGGCATGCAATTAATTTTTAAAATGTATTGTATGATGGAAAAAAAATCTGTATTACTGTTACTAAAAATAAAGCTGCATCTGATTATGCTATGTTAGCTACTTCACAAAATAGTGTTTTTCTCTGAGGCATGGTAAATCATGGTACTCGCAAAAAACAAAGAAAAAAAAACAAGAAAGTTAGATTTAAACAATAAGTCTAAATGTGTTGAGCTATACAACAATTAATTTTCTGTCTATAAACGTAACCAAACAGCTGTTCCCTTGCTTATTAATACAAGTAAATATTAAAGCGTCTTTGATGTTCCCATGGTTTTTACAAAATAAAACCGGAAACCGAGGGTAACGCGGGAATGACGCAATTGACAGGCGACTCCTCACACGTCCCGGAGCCTTGGTTAAAATTGCAATTTTCTCATGATTTACAAATAATTGGAAACATTTGGGATATTGTAAGTACTCAAGTGAACAAAATATATAACACTGGCCTAGTGGTCTTTGGATATTTTACTGCAAAAAATATTACATATTGCACCTTTAAGAGAGGTGCAATCAGGTCAAGTTGCACTGAGGCCACTATTTCACAAGGGGAAACAAGGAAAATAAATCATAAAAAAAAGAAAAAGAAAAAGGAGAAACAAAACATTCTAAGAAATATAATCAGAGGTTTAGACCGGTCTGACATCAGAGCCCAACCCTCATATGTGTCACACAAGAATTACAGATGGAATCTGAGCAAACAAATTCTGCATTCTCAAGTTTATTTTGTATGAAAGATTTGACCCAGGCAGACTCTAAATATTCATTGCAACACATTGCGAAACTAATCCTAACCCTATACCCTTACTGAGCCTTGGCAGACAGAAAAGCACAATACCTTCCTGCTGTGCACATTAGAGCTATTGGGCAGTGCAGGCGGAAATATCACACCAGGTAGAATTTGTGATCAGATATATTGGCTCAACTGCATCAGGAGAAAAAGGGCGAGCTATGAAATAAACTCAGCTGTGATCTGAGGCAGTAAAAGTGACAATGAATACGACAACGTTAATACGACAAATCTGTTACAGATCCTGCCTACATTAATGATATATAATTAATACAAAATGTACAGATAGAATACAACTTTCTCTGTAGTTATATTAAAATATATATAGTATATATATTGATTTCATGATTTCAGGTCCTGTAGTCTTTCACTCCCATTCTGACAAAGAACAGGGCCTCCTGAATTCCTGTCCAAGCTCATGGATCCATTTGTTAGCCACTGAAAAAAAAACCAGCAAGAAAAATAAACTAAATGATTGTTACCATTAATATTTAACTTTCAATGGTCTGCTTTTCTTTTCAGATTATTTATGATTGAATTGTTTTTTTCCTCAAACACAACAATTGCTATAAAAAACCTGTTTACACAGAGTATGAATGTTTAGTTCAAGAATACCATAGAATAGAAATCACAATAATATCTTTCTTGTAACAGTCACAAATAAGACACTTCGATTAAAATAATTTGTATTTTGATAAAGCTACATACAGTATAGAATAATGTCTAATGAATCTGAAATTAAAATGATGATACATTAATATACATTGAGGATACACAACAAAGGTTCCAAAACAATATAATCAAATCAGCCAATTACGTTTTAGATTTATCTACCCAATTTGTTTAAAAACCTACCCCATTTGTTACCCATTAACACAGGGCATCCAGCATGCTCCGTATTCCAATTCACTTCACCATTTCTGAGGAGATTGTACCAAAACACAGCTGAACCCTGCAAGAGCAGAGAGAGGATGTGAAAATGATTCTACTTATTTATATGCAATTAGTACTTAAATTATACTTGTACAGGTCACAGAATTAAGGGTTTACCTTTTTTGGCTGCACTGCAACACCAGATTTTGGGAACACAGTGGCGCCCCCTATCTCCACATCACTCATCTACAAGAACAAAACATTTATACAGATTGTTCCACACAGGTAATAATACCTATAATAGAAATACTGTTTAATGCCATTGTTTTTCCTGACAGCCACACTTACACTGCCAACTTACATAAATTAGGAATGTAGCAATCCTGTCATTCACCGTCTCCTGTGAGGTCAAACATTCTTCAGTTAGTTTGCAATTATTAGGCTGGTCAGCATGTGATACAGAATAGAGGTTACATTTTTACTCTTAAATTAAGCCTGTAATTGAATTTCCTGCTTTTTCAAGCCATTGGTTCCCCCACATGTATTACTTCAAAAGACTTTTACATTTTGTTGTACATCATAAATCACAAATCAAACCTCAGTTGAATGAAAATTTAGAAACAAATGTGTGATTTAAACGTGTGTTGCTGACAAGTTGTACAATAAGGACTACAGTGGCTGTCCAATAATATATGGCCTATACATTTTTACAATGAGACTGGTTGCACACAGGAAGTCGGCATTAGTGTTTGTGTTATTTTCAAATATGATAGCAGCCCATGTATTAAGAGTATTATTATTAATAATCCCATTAAAAATTCCTAAAGGGAACCAATGTTAAAATTCTGTGTTTGTTTATTAAACTGATGTCATGTCTGTGCAGTGAACATACCAATGCATCGATATGCTGTTCAAATGCACCACCAATCCCATAATTCTGTACCTGGAAAATGATTGCATCACTCATGAATCACTATTGAAAAAGAAAAACTGTTAAAACTCCAATGTTTCACAGAGAAGAATTCAAGAGTGATAAATCAGGTGAATATAAATGGATTATATATACTATCAGCTCCCAAAGTTTATACTGTATGCCACTTCTTGGCAAGAGATACTATTTGAAAAACAGAGCAAACCAATGTTCCCTGCAAAGAGGTTTCTTTCTTTATCTCCTTGTTTATATAGTTATGCAAAGTATGTCCATGCTAACTGCAAGGCATTGCTGTGACGTACAAGCAGTGTTTCAGCTGTTTCCATGGAGAGTCCTGTAGCATCTGCAATCTTCTGACTGACACGAGCTTCCTCAGGGCTATTGCCTAGAAAAACACTGAAAATATAAAGATGATTATTCTTTGCATATAAGTGTGTGACCAAAACTGTTTAATATGATGTCAAATACTGCTAAGTCTCATGTTAAAGTAATAGTTTTTTTGTCTTAAAAAAATACATTTACCAAACATCATGTAAGACTATGAGAGAATTTAAATTTTTGGGTGAACTATGCCATTATAATGAGGTGATTTTAACAAATATTTATTAAACCTTTGAGAAACACGCAGTTTTGAGAGTTTGTTGTTTCCAGAGTGATAAATCTCCGACCTAGAAAGCTGTTGGCAACAAATAATAGGAATTAAATGTCAAATACAAATCTATGTATATGGCTTAAAGTATGTGAACAGCCAAACACCACACCCATGTTTGCTTTCTGAGCATGTAGTTTCAAAATCATTGGCTCTGGTTTTGGATGAGGAGTTAGGGCTCCAATTTATGTCAAATGCGTGTAGTGGGATTCAAATCTGGGCTTTCTATAGGTCAGCAAAGTTCTTCCACACAGAACTCAAATCATTTCTATATGGATCCACATGAAGCACACAATTCTCTACAACCAAGGATTAAATTTAATTTGGTAAATTTTAAGTTTAAATATACAAAATTTGACTTTCATTCAAGACTGGTCATAAATTATAAGATTGATTTTATTCAACTCAAAGGCATAGTTTTAGATTTCTCTTAAGGTTTTACACATCAGCTGGGGAGTAGAAAGTACTTTATAAAGCAATGAAGATAAAAAAATAGCTGACTCTTTTAGGAGAAGGGTCCATGGTAAGGGATTCATAATATTTTCATAATATTTTTGAAATAGTTCAAAACCCAGCAATCTTGAATGTAATCATGTCATCACATTAAGACTTTACTTCGGTGGAATTAAGGGGCCAAGCAAACCTGTTCATTTGAAACGGATGTCCACATACTTTTGCCCATTGAATATAAAAAACAAACAAAAAAACATTATGTCTATAGAAAGTAATGGAAACCCAACGTGTGTGTTTGTGTGCGTTCGATATTCACTTGAGGTCTGGAGATGTTCTTCAGGATCTCAATCTCTCTGTCCGATATAATGTCATGATATCTGATGATTCGAGGCTCGTCCCACTCCACTTCCTCTTTCACTGGTGCGTACATCAGTCTGGGGTTTCCTCCACCTGTGCTGTACCTACAGGACAGCGCCCTCTGTCTCTTGGAGATCTGATTTTATAAAATATAATTGACTTCCAATCAACACACAAAGCTTCACATTGACTGTTTGTAATTTCATGTAAAATAATGATTTAAATATTAACACGTACCCTCTCATCAACCTCTCCTCTGCACAGTGCCTCATAGTTACTTGACCCTGTGTTCAGTGTAAATATGTCAGGATTTCTCTGTAAGTGAAGGAGTCTGTTCAGCTGAGCTCTGGATTCATCATTACTTGGATCTGAGGCAAAGATTTTTAAGACTTGAATCACAACAATTTAGCAAAATTGTCTGCCAATCTCAAATATAAAAATATTAGGGTATTAAATTAATGACACCATGACCTCACCCAGATTTAGAAGCTCTTGGCTGAAGTAGATTGCCACAGATAGGCTGCCAAAATGATAGACTGAGGAACTAAGGTAATGGAGCAACTCTTCCTCATCAGTGTTTGAGTATTCTGTTAATCTGTCCAGACTGTACAGAAACCAGAGAAAGGCATGCTGGAATTTTTCCTCATCATAAGCNTTTGAGAAACACGCAGTTTTGAGAGTTTGTTGTTTCCAGAGTGATAAATCTCCGACCTAGAAAGCTGTTGGCAACAAATAATAGGAATTAAATGTCAAATACAAATTTATGTATATGGCTTAAAGTATGTGAACAGCCAAACATCACACCCATGTTTGCTTTCTGAGCATGTAGTTTCAAAATCCTTCAACCAAGGATTGAATTTAAATTAGTAAATTTTAAGTTTAAATGTACAAAATTTGAAAGCATAGTTTTAGAATTCTCTTAAGGTTTACACATCAGCTGGGGAGTCGAAAATACTTTATAAAGCAATGAAGATAAAAATAGCTGGCTCTATTTTAGGAGAAGGGTCCATGGCAAGGGATTCATAATATTTTCATAATATTTTTGAAAAGGTTCGAAACCCACCAATCTTGAATGTAATTATGTCATCACATTAAGACTTGACTTCAGTGGAATTAAGGGGCCAAGCAAACCTGTTCATTTGAAACGGATGTCCACATACTTTTTCCCATTGAATATAAAAAACAAACAAAAAAACATTATGTCTATAGAAAGTCATGGAAAACATGGAAACCCAACGTGTGTGTTTGTGTGTGTTCGATATTCACTTGAGGTCTGGAGATGTTCTTCAGGAATTCTATCTCTCTGTCTGATATAATGTCATGATATCTGATGATTCGAGGCTTGTCCCACTCCACTTCCTCTTTCACTGGTGCGTACATCAGTCTGGGGTTTCCTCCACCTGTGTTGTACCCGTCTCTTGGAGATCTGATTTTATCAAATATAATAGACTTACAATCAACACACAAAGCTTCACATTGACTGTGTAATTTCATGTAAAATAATGATTTAAATATTAACACGTACCCTCTCATCAACCTCTCCTCTGCACAGTGCCTCATAGTTACTTGACTCTGTGTTCAGTGTAAATATGTCAGGATTTCTCTGTAAGTGAAGGAGTCTGTTCAGCTGAGCTCTGGCTTCATCATTACTTGGATCTGAGGCAAAGATTTTTAAGACTTGAATCACAACAATTTAGCAAAATTGTCTGCCAATCTCAAATATAAAAATATTAGGGTATTAAATTAATGACACCATGACCTCACCCAGATTTAGAAGCTCTTGGCTGAAGTAGATTGCCACAGATAGGCTGCCAAAATGATAGACTGAGGAACTAAGGTAATGGAGCAACTCTTCCTCATCAGTGTTTGAGTATTCTGTTAATCTGTCCAGACTGTACAGAAACCAGAGAAAGGCATGCTGGAATTTTTCCTCATCATAAGCAACCAACCCTACATTGTAGGCTTCATCTGCATTTAGAAATGTTTCTGTGAAATGTGAAATGAAATCATCAGTCAGATTGGGAAAAAGTAAAATTCTCTCAGTGAAATTGCATTGGCACAAATCAGAGGGACAGTTTACCTTTTGTGAGGTCTTCTGGGTGGAGTTTGTAGATCTCTTGCAGTCTGATCAGTCCTGAAGCTGCACCATCCAAGTCCTCCAGCTGTGGGATCTCTAGGAGCTTTGCGTCCGACTCATTCTGATACTTTTTACACTGATAAAGATCCGGCTGATTTACAATATATATCACATCATTTCTCATTTGTCTGAGGAGTCTGTAAGCTGCCACAGGGTTTCTCATGGCTTCCTCAGGGTTCTCAGAGTCAGAGTATGAAAACAGAAGATTTGGAAGAACTCTGGATTGAAGACAAGGGTTCATCAAAAGTTGTAATGTTAGAAAATGTATTAACATAATCCTTTATCTTAAATCATATATAAGATTGTTAAACATCCATTCCAAAATTGAATGCTTTTATTAAAAAGTCATTAATCTTGTAGTTTAATGGTATAGAGAATGAATGATTTTTCACCTCTTTATTGTCTCTACATTCTCAGCATCAGTGCACTGACTGAATACCTTCAGAAGGTCTTTCGTCTTCCCATATAGCTGTGCAATTTGATCTATAAAACAATCTGCACTTAAATGTCAAAAGGCTTTTGATTTATGTATTAATTTTCACATCATTAAAGTTATAAAGAAAAAGTTTATTAGCCAAGAAACCAAAGATAAAGTTAATGTTTAGTAATGGAATTAAAAAGTGAAAGAATTACTGTATGGTTACTATATTGTTCATTTTTAGTCAAATGTCTCATAGATGAAAACATACAATCAACTAGTCATTACAGCAGTGTAACAAACACTTGGAGAAATATGGTAAAAACACTATAATATTCAATTATTACGAATAAAAACAATATTATAACGAATTGATATTAAATTGAAATAACCTGTTGATGAGAAGAATTCATGCCCAGCATAGGCAATCCAAAAACACAACATAAACACTGTCAGTTCCTCTATGGCCATTACCAGACCTTCAATATATCAAAACGCAAACTTGCGTATGTGTATCTTGCAGTGAAATTGATCTTAAATACCAAGTTCTGTAATGAAAAGATGGTGAAGGCTGATTGATCCTTAACGCAATTTGGAGGGTTGCCAGGTTTGGACAACAAAACACGCCCATTTGCTACTCAAAATTGCTAGCCCAAAAGGCTATTTTCAGGGGGGTCACCCGATAAAAAAAAAATTGCGTTCCAGTGGGTAAAATCCCGAATCCGCGTTTTTGGCAGGGTTCCCCTTGTAAAATTCGCATTCCAGGGGCTAAATATGTTATTTAGGGTTGCTTCAAATCGCGGCAACAGTGTTAAAGTAGCCCAACTTGGCAACACTATCATATCGTTATTTTCATAGCGCAGCTGATTGGTTGTTGTTGCATCAGCTAGTGTTTGCTTAGCAGTCTATACTGCAGCCGGTTTCAGAAAGCATCTGAAATCAACATCTAAGATAAGTGAACAGTCTTTTATTTTTTGCTATAATTTCCAAATGAGCAATCATAAGTTTAAATTAAGCATCATGTTTAGCAGTGATTTCTTGTTTTTAATCACCAAATTAAAAACAAGAGCGCAAAGTCTTAGCAATGTAACAACAAACACAATGCAGCAAACCAACATAATATAAATAAGAAAAAGCCACTACAACTTAACACTGACTGAGAGTTATAATACACAGGGCAAATGAGGGCGAAAACGAGGAACAGGTGTGGCTAATCAATTAACAAATGAGCAACTACGGAAACAAATAGGCTAATTGTGTAACCGATCTGGTTCAAATTACTCACTGTTCGGTTTTTATCACGGTTTTAGGGTCACGGTTTCAGTATGGTTCGGTATGTGATATGTTCAGGTAAAAAAGGACTAGACAAATAAAAATAAAGAAAATGAGAACAAATAATGAAACTACAAGCAACAGCACAAATAAATACAACAGAGCAAAGATACAAAATAAAATAAACAGTGCTTTTGGGTTATTTTGATATCTAATAGTAGTTTTCAGGTACAGAAATTGAATAAAGTTAATCAAATGTAAAATAACATTGCATATAATCTTCACTGAAATTAAATAAAGACGAATCATTAATAAAGTTACAAAAGCTATTCAGAGCAGTGAGTGATTTCCTTGTTTTTGTTGTTTGATTAACATTAAAAACACAGCAGGAATATTAGGCTGCTGTCACTTTAAGACACAATTCACGGATCCAGTACACTGATACTGCACACATGCACTGTCTTTCTCGACTGTTTACATTGACTTAAGACATAACCTACTAGTGTTGTCAAAAATATTGATATTTCGATATGTATTGATACTGAAATATATGAAACGATTCCAATACTCCTTTCTGCAGTATTGATACACCGTTACCAGCTGCGCTTTCTCGCTCTCCTCTCCGACAGAGAGTTGACACGCACCCACCTCCTCTCATTCAGTCTTCTCATTCACTCCGGTTAAATAGTGTTGGTGTGACTTGGTCTTAATTTTGGTGCAGGATTGCACATAATTCTACTCATTCCCGCAGATTTTGCACTCACTCCTGAAGTGCACACACATAATAAAGCCGCCTCTGGCACACAAAGGCCAAAATGAGCTCTTTTTTGTGGCTTATTAATGGTCAAATACACTCAAAAAAGTGTAACAATACCCATCTTGGTGAGTATTAATGTAAACACAGTCTTAAATAGTTCAGGAAGAATGTGTAACAGTATTTTGGATCCACCTGTGCATCCGGTCTTAAAGGGACAGCAGCCTAATAAACGTGCCACTCTCGGTTGATAAAGGGATAGTTCACCCAAAAATGAAAATTCTGTCATCATTTACTCACCCTCAAGTAGGTCCAAATCTGTATGAATTTCTTTGTTCTGCTATTGTCCCCCCCCCCAATCCCATTGACTACCATAGTATTTATTTTGAGTCTGGTTTGGAGCTCAAAACAAATAACTACCGAATTTGGGAAACGAATGGGATACAAATTTTTACTGGCTTAGTGCAAGAAAATAATACTGAATATCCAGAAACATTCCTGCACATGGTGTGCGGGGAAAAATATAGGCCTATTTGTGAGATGCAATCATAATTTGATTGGAAACTTTTGTTTCATCCCAGTAAATTGTACAGACTGAATTGTTTCTAATTACTGTTTCCATCTGTCAAGCATAACTTTGCGTTCTTGTTTCCCTCAGCAGTGCTTTTCCCTGACCTGACTGGGAGTATAAACCAGCGTGGTCTACAGGCTCACGGCAGGTGCAGTTACGGCACTTCCTGTTAGAGCTGTTAGGGCGTGGTGAAGGCGGAGCTATCACGTGGGGCAGCGAATGGGGAGAGTTTGCAATCAGAGACCCACCCTGCATCCCAATGTGCATCCTATCCACCCTATCTACCCTAAATAGTATTGAATATTACTAGTGTCACATGCTATTTAAGATGGATTTGCTAAACTGTGGGGGGAGAGGAAGTGCAAGCCACACATTAATTATGACAAACTCAGCAGAGCTTTAAGGTACATGCACTGCACTGACTCAATCCATACTCACATTCATTCATTCATGCATACAAAGATTAAATTGTAATATTAAGACATATTATTAAAAAATTATATTGTATTGTAGGTTTACATGATAATCTAACTTCTCTCCAGATATATAGGGAAAAATGTAAAGAGAAGGCTCTTAGAAAATTATGAAAAATATTGATATATCAACCTTAAAGATATGTAGGCCTACAGTATGTTATATGAAAGTTATATTTACAAATTCTGTTTTCAGCATAAAAAAAGTTTGTATGAATTTCATATGACTCCTAAATTATTTACTATATATTATTATATGTTCACTGGTCCTGTGATGTTATGTACTGTACCTATTTTTCCAA
>RJVU01017609.1:435261-471005 GCA_003731715.1 Anabarilius grahami
ACTAGTTTATTTTGGGGTGAAGGGGCGTACATTTATTGTGGCTGGCCTAAGGGCGACGTGGCCGCTCCATTTGAGTCCTGTTTCCCTCAAATTTTCAAACAAAGTTTTTCTATTTTCTTTTTTTTACAGATTTGTATATTGTGAATTGTACTGTGCTGTGGTGATTGTTGCCCATCGTATTACGGTGGACTTACGACTTCAATTTGCATTTCATTCATTTGTTTTTGAGATTTTACTTATTTTGTTTTGATTTCTTTCAGGAGCTGGGGTCCCACGGGTGAGAGATCTTTGGTGGTGGTGCTGTTTCAGCGTTTGCCGTGTGACCCTTTTTGGAAGTGTACGAGTGTGTGTGATCTGAGTTCACGGTGGGGTGTGTGTGGAAGTGTGCTTTTGGATAACTCGTGCTGGTGATCACTCCGGTGGGTAACCCTAGCCCTGTAATTAACTATATTATATTATATTTTTGTTTATTTTAAAGTTTGTGTAATTGGTTTTGTTTAATATTTGTTTCTTTGAGGCGTCACTGGAGAGAAAGTTGCCATAAATTTGTACCATATCATTGTGGCTATTTTAAGTGATTTTCTATTTTGAATTCAAATTGTGAATAAATTTTGTATATTTTTATATGATGCTCACGTTTCCTGCCTACATTTCTTTTTAAGAGAATCGAACCTGTGTGATCTAATAAACTTTGGGGTTATTTCTAATTCCTGGGTGAAACCCTCCCAGGTGGCGTAGTCGAATTTTCTACAAGTAGATAAACTTGGGCTTGTGTGTGAACCTGTACCGCTCCCTCGCCACACATACATTTTCAGGACTCGATCACAACCGCATTCTCAGAATTTCCGCGCTGTGTGAACGGAAACGCACTGGACAACTAGTTGTCTGTCACGTCATACAGAGTGAGAGAGCCGGTGTTTTGTGTGAGATTTCGCTTTCGGTAACTTACAGCGACAGAGATATGACCAGTGCTTCATCTTAAGATGTTAGATCCAATCACTGTTCTCCACTGGAGCGGCTCCCGTCAGTCTCAAAGGACGTGACACGCGTGTGCGTCGGTTAAAGACTCCGGCTGTAGCGCGTGTTTACATGCTGCTGTTGGTTACTCAAGTTTTGATGGATGAACTTGCGGTTTAATTAGTCTTGTCATGTCAAAAGTGATGATACTTTTCAGTTTTATGGACGTTGCCATCTTTAATATTACGTTAGTCACTGTCGTTATGGTTACTAGTTAAAGAATATGGGCTTGACTCTCGCTGCACGTTCATACAGACAGTGTTCCAGACGCTACTGTAAGTTGCTGTGTGAACGAGACTTTTCAAGACTCACACCTGTAAGTAAATGTGGTTGTCAATCCCAAAACCTGACAGTGTGAACGTGGCCTATAACTGCTTTGTCAGATGTGGATACGGCGTTATGATTGTTAGATCGCCTGTCAATCAAACTCAGTCAACATCAAGCACATCATCAGAAGAGAGTGCAACACGAGCAAATTGTCAGTAAAAGTTAGAAAAAAAGGAAAGGCGGTGCAGAAAAGGTTTGAAAAAGCAAAAAAAGGCTCTTAAAGGGATAGTTCACCCAAAAATGAAAATTTGATGTTTATCTGCTTACCCCCAGCGCATCCAAGATGTAGGTGACTTTTTTTTTCTTCAGTAGAACACAAATTATGATTTTTAACTGCAACCGCTGCCGTCTGTCAGTCAAATAATAGGAGTGAATGGGAACTTCTAGAGTAAATAAAACATGCACAGACAAATCCAAATTAAACCCTGCGGCTCGTGACGACACATGGATGTCCCTTCAGTTATTCATGTGCTCTTGCTGTAGATGAGTGATGTGGAGATAGGGGGCGCCACTGTGTTTCCTGAAGTTGGAGTTGCATTGAAGCCAAAAAAGGTAAACCCTCTATTCACTGATCTATACAGTATTTGAATAATTTAAGTAAAATTTGTGCATCTGTCTTCTGCTTTTTAAGGGTTCAGCCGTGTTTTGGTACAACCTCCAAAAGAATGGCAGAGTGGATTATGATACACAGCATGCTGGATGCCCTGTGTTAGTGGGTAATAAATGGGGTAGGTTTTTATTTAATTCTTGGCTTGGATTACTCTTTCATAATGTATCTTCTATAGTCTATAAATAAATCTATTTGAAAACTAAATTTCACTCAATTCCACATGACACTGAGCTATATTTATTTCTGTTGTCTTTTCAGTGGCTAATAAATGGATCCATGAGTTTGGACGAGTTCAGGAGACCCTGTTCTTTGTCAGACTGGGAGTGAAAGACATTGCGACCATGTAAAAATCATATTAAGTTAATCTGTACTATAGAATTATCTGTTATATTATGTATCATTAGTTTTTATAATGTACAGTAGATCTGTAACATAGATATATATTTACTCGCCCTCAAGCCATCCTAGGTGTATATGACTTTCTTCTTTCAGACGAATACAACCAGAGTTATATTAATCACCCTGCTGCTCCTAAGCTTTATAATGGCAGTGTACGGAAACCACCTGTTTGAAACTCAAGAAAGTGCGGTTATGTGGGGTTAATAAAGGCCTTCTGAAGTGAAGCAATGCGTTTGTGTAAGAAAAATATCCATATTTAACACGTTTCTGCCAAACAGCCTTCCGTATTCAGCTTATGAAGAAAGCATAACTGACGTACGCTTGTTTCATAAGTTGAATACGGAAGGCGTACGTAGCGTAAGCGCTTTGAATTGCAAGAGTTTTACACTTTCTTTGTAAATTGAATATGGAAGGTGGTCCACCAGAAGCTAGTTATTTTACTTTATAACTTGTTAAATATGGATATTTTTTCTTACACAAACGCATCACTTCAGAAGGCCTTTATTATCCCCCCGGAGCCGTGTGAAGTACGTTTATGAGGGATGGATGTTTCTTGAGTTGGTTTAAACACTTTTAAACAGGTGGTTTCCATGCACTGCCATTATAAAGCTTAGGAGCATCAGGGTGATTATTAAAATAACTCCGATTGTATTCGTTTGAAAGAAAAAAGTCATATACATATAGGATGGCTTGAGGGTGAGTAAATTATGTGATAATTTTCATTTTAAAGTGAACTAATCCTTTAACTTTTACTGTGATTTACTACTGTCTAGGTGGCAGTAATGTTAAAAATAACTGTAATATACCTATATGTAATAAATATATTTTATATGTAATAAAACTAAACAAGTGCAACAGAGTAAAATTAAGTTTCAGCAAGATATCAATGGATAATCATCACATTACCTGAGTTTATCAATCCTAGCAACTAGCAAGTGCGTTATTCCTGTAGATGATGTTTCCTCTTCAGTCTGTGCTGGAATGATGATTACAAGTATTGTGGTGTGTAGTTGTGAATATGTTGTGCTGTAAGACTGGCAGGCCATGTATAAGAAGTTGGAAACTGGATTTTTTTAGGTACAACCTCACATGCAGAGAACAGGACTGTCCATATAATTCTTCAAAAAGAACACAAATGGCCTTCTCAGCTGCCATAGTTGCAACTCTTGCGTCATCAGAACAGGGTGTTCAATGCACCACCGTTTCCGTTTAAAGAACGTTTTGTCGAGGCTGAACGCAGCCCAGGGAATGCGCGTGTCCGTGGGTGGGGCTGTGTGGGTGTGGTAATGTGGGCTGGTGTGGCTACAGTGCCAGGGCTGAATTTTTGTCCCAGTCCGCACCTGCCTATAGGAGTCACGGTCGAGGGGAAGGAAAATCGAAAGGTTGATGGCTTTTTATTTGCATGGTTTTTTATTTTAATTTAACTACTACTTTTAGTATTTTGTTACAATTATTAATAAAATAAGCTATTTCTAATCGTTTAAATGTATATTTTTTTGATCTCTGGAAATCATCTCGCGACCCCCACTTTGGGAACCACTGCTTTAAGAATCTGAAAACACATTATAAAGATGTTTGTATTTATTTATTTTACATTGCTCATTCATTAGAATAAAAAAAGATGATAAATTAGCAATAGCAACACGGCATTCAGTGCAATTCAGCATCATTTCATAATAGAGCTGCTGTAACCAACCTATAAGTCATATAAATATTAAACTAATATTAAATCACTTGATTAGGAAGAGAGCAACTGACAAGTGACTCCTTCAATAGGAAGTTATTCATATAGTTACAGTCTTTCAATTCTTGTAAAAAAAATTATGATTGTTGGTATATTGTGTGTTGCTGTGAGAGTTGAGATATATGGACAGTCCTGTTCTCTGCATGTGAGGTTGTACCTAAAAAATCCAGTTTCCAACTTCTTATACATGGCCTGCCAGTCTTACAGCACAACATATTCACAACTACACACTACAATACTTGTAATCATCATTCCAGCACAGACTGAAGAGGAAACATCATCTACAGGAATAACGCACTTGCTAGTTGCTAGGATTGATAAACTCAGGTAATGTGATGATTATCCATTGATATCTTGCTGAAACTTAATTTTACTCTGTTGCACTTGTTTAGTTTTATTACATATAAAATATATTTATTACATATAGGTATATTACAGTTATTTTTAACATTACTGCCACCTAGACAGTAGTAAATCACAGTAAAAGTTAAAGGATTAGTTCACTTTAAAATGAAAATTATCACATAATTTACTCACCCTCAAGCCATCCTATATGTATATGACTTTCTTCTTTCAAACGAATACAATCGGAGTTATTTTAATAATCACCCTGATGCTCCTAAGCTTTATAATGGCAGTGCATGGAAACCACCTGTTTAAAAGTGTTTAAACCAACTCAAGAAACATCCATCCCTCATAAACGTACTTCACACGGCTACGGGGGGATAATAAAGGCTTTCTGAAGTGATGTGTTTGTGTAAGAAAAAATATCCATATTTAACAAGTTATAAAGTAAAATAACTAGCTTCTGGTGGACCACCTTCCATATTCAATTTACAAAGAAAGTGTAAAACTCTTGCAATTCAAAGCGCTTACGCTACGTACGCCTTCCGTATTCAACTTATGAAACAAGCGTACGTCAGTTATGCTTTCTTCATAAGCTGAATACGGAAGGCTGTTTGGCAGAAACGTGTTAAATATGGATATTTTTCTTACACAAACGCATTGCTTCACTTCAGAAGGCCTTTATTAACCCCACATGGATGCACTTTCTTGAGTTTCAAACAGGTGGTTTCCGTACACTGCCATTATAAAGCTTAGGAGCAGCAGGGTGATTAATATAACTCTGGTTGTATTCGTCTGAAAGAAGAAAGTCATATACACCTAGGATGGCTTGAGGGTGAGTAAATATATATCTATGTTACAGATCTACTGTACATTATAAAAACTAATGATACATAATATAACAGATAATTCTATAGTACAGATTAACTTAATATGATTTTTACATGGTCACAATGTCTTTCACTCCCAGTCTGACAAAGAACAGGGTCTCCTGAACTCTTGTCCAAACTCATGGATCCATTTATTAGCCACTGAAAAGACAACAGAAATAAATATAGCTCAGTGTCATGTGGAATTGAGTGAAATTTAGTTTTTAAATAGATTTATTTATAGACTATAGAAGATACATTATGAAAGAGTAATCCAAGCCAAGAATTAAATAAAAACCTACCCCATTTGTTACCCACTAACACAGGGCATCCAGCATGCTGTGTATCATAATCCACTCTGCCATTCTTTTGGAGGTTGTACCAAAACATGGCTGAACCCTTAAAAAGCAGAAGACGGATGCACAAATTTTACTTAAATTATTCAAATACTGTATAGATCAGTGAATAGAGGGTTTACCTTTTTTGGCTTCAATGCAACTCCAACTTCAGGAAACACAGTGGCGCCCCCTATCTCCACATCACTCATCTACAGCAAGAGCACATGAATTATTGTTCAATATGACTGTACAAAACAGGTAATACGAAAAGTAAGTAACTTTTAAGCCTTGTAGCCTATAATGTTTACAGTGCCATTTGCATTAAACTGTGGCCAAGACTTACATAAATTAAGAACGTAGCAATCCTTCCATTCTCCTCTTCCTGTGAGATCAAACATAAAGTTATCTTACGATGATTTGATTGGTCAATATGTAATCAAGCTCTCATTGACACATGAGTTTGAAGTCCTAAAAGCAAATTAGCATTTTCAAGCAATGGGCTCTCTCTGACCGCATGAGTAATACACTCGCGCACAGACATAGTCAAACCTTAAACTTGAACGTAAACTAATTACCACAAAATATTGTTTACCGACAAACAATAATTTATCCATTTTGATGAACAGTGGATAATGACCTGCTGGTTGAGAATTTTACCATAATGTCTGACCAAGTTCATATACAGCTCTGGAAAAAATTAAGAGACCACTTAACATTGATTTCTGAACTTGGAGTGGTCTCTTAATTTTTTCCAGAGCTGTATACTGACTTCTGGGGGTGTGGTTATGTTTTAGAGATAGGACCAATCAAATGGCAGCCTCATAAAAGGGAATCCACTTGTTAAGTCTAATGACACGTGTCACTGTTTCCAGGTCCAAACACGCTGTCAGATGCCAAAAACAAACAGTGCTAATAGTACACTCACGGTGTGCTGTAATACTACTGAAAAATCATGTAGTATTAAAATCCTAACCTTTATCTCCATACTGAAATCTCAGATTGCCAGACACAGTGATTTATCTTTAATGAATCATTGAAATATTGGTGTCTGGGAATAAATAGTGTTCATAAACAGCTGTTAAAGGTGCTACAGAGGATGTTTTGTTTTATACATTTTTGCAATATTACTTGAAACTGTCTTTACTAACTGATAAAAGACTATTTATTAGGTGCACTGAAAGGAATATTATTAATATACATCATCTGTGCACGAGGTAGGGCCTTAAAAACATCAGCCAATTTTTGTTTTGGGAGGCGTGCCCTCGAAATGGTGGGGGGTTGTTCTTACGCATGCGCTCATTTAAAAAAATCAGTCGACGAAAAGATCCTCTGTACCACCTTTAAGATAGTATTTGATAGCAATCGAAACGAGAGGCTTGGACCTGGAAACACCATTCCTTACACCACAACTTAACAAGTGGTCAGAATTCAACACTGAAAACAAAGTGTGCAACACCTGGCTATACAGGTACTATACACTGTTTTGTGATTTAAACATGGATCAGTTATAAATTATATTGAGTACTGATACATCACAACCAAGAAAACTGTTTGCCATTAAAGTGAAATGTGTAACAGAAAAAACAAAGATCAGGGGCAATGGGAAAGTCTCCTCAAGTAATGATAACCACAGACCTTATTTAACTCCAGAGGGAATCCATGGCAAATATCAGGTTGGCCCTACAAATTTATGTATTTTAGCAAAGATATCTTACCCATGCATCATAATGTGGTTCAAATCTGCCACCAATCCCATAATTCTGAACCTGAAAAATGATTGCACCACTATTGAAATGAAAATTTCAGGTAAAACAACACCTAAAACTTCACAGGGAAAATAAATGTTAATCCATTGAAGAGATCTTGATATCCATTGAAGTTTGATTATAAAAATGTAGCCTATTATCAGCTCTCAAAGTGCTTAGGAACTGGCAAATGTTACAAAAAAGCAGACCATGAAGTCTGCTTCCTGTGTATGAAGTTGAACAGGTAATTTCTTTTTAACTGTAACCGTACATGTAGATATTCAGCTGATTCCATGGAGAGTCCTGTGATGTCTGCAATATTCTGACTGATATGAGCAAGAACAGTGTTGTCTTCCTCCAGAAAAACACTGAAAACAAGAGAATGGTTTCAAGCAACACTTATGTTCACAAATTGAACCATATTGGAAACTGTTTCCATTTTTCTTCCCAAGTGTGATACCAAAATTGTTAATTAGTTATTTAAATAAGTAATATAAGATAACATTAATTATTTTAATTTTGGGTGAATATAAAAGATTATCACCTTTGAGAAGTACGGAGGTTTGAGACTCTCAGATGTCTAATCATAGACCTAGAAAGCTAAAGTAGGACACACAAGGGAAATGGAACATCAAATATAAATATGAATAAATAGGAAGCAAACACTATAGAAATAAGTTGCCAAGCCAAATTCACTTGAGGTCTGGAGATGTTCTTCAGGAACTCTATCTCTCTGTCTGATATAATGTCATGATATCTGATGATTCGAGGCTCATCCCACTCCACTTCCTCTTTCACTGGTGCATACATCAGTCTGGGGTTTCCTCCACCTGTGCTGTACCTACAGGACAGCGCCCTCTGCCTCTTGGAGGTCTGATTTTATAAAATATAATACTTACAATCAACACACAACGCTTCACACTAACAGTTTGTAATTTAATTTGAAATAATGCCCAGCACTTGCCCTCTCGTCAACTTCTCCTCTGCACAGTGCCTCATAGAGGTTTTTTGATTTTGTGTTCAGTGTGAATATGTCAGGATTTGAAGTTCTCTGGAAGCGAAGGAGTTTGTAAAGGCTCAGCTCAACTTTGAATTCGTCATTAGCTGGATCTGAAGAAAAAAGGTTTATATAGAAGTTTACTTCTATAGTCCCGCAACCTCACATATAAAAATATTAGTATTAAACTGCATGTCACCATGATCTCACCCAGATTTAGAAGCCGCTGTTGGAAGTAGATTGCCGCAGGTAGGCTGCCAAAATGATAGGCTGAGGAACTAAGGAAATGGAGCAACTCTTCCTCAGTAGTGGTTGAGTATTCTGTTAATCTGTCCAGACTGTACAGAAACCAGAGAAAGGCATACTGGAATTTGTCCTCATCATAAGCGACCAACCCTACATTGTAGGCTTGATCTGCATCTAGAGATGTTTCTGTGAAATGTAAAATGAAAGTATCAATCAGATTGGAACTTATTTTTGGGGGAAAAAAAGAAAAGAAAAGTGAAACCACATTGGTGCAGCCATTTCACCCTTTGTGATGTTGTGTGGGTAGAGTTTGTAGAACTCTTGCAGTCTGATCAGTTCTGAAGCTGCACCATCAACGTCCTCCAGCTCTGGAATATCTGCAAATGCCAGCAGTTTCTGATACTCTACAAGATTTTCAAACACAAGAATAAGTCCATAAACAACTGAAACTTTTAATAAAATTACTTGAAAGCTTTCATCACCATTCACCTTAAAGAGTTAGTTCACCCAAAAATAAGATTTCTGTTGTTAATTACTCACCCTCATGTTGTCCCAAACCCGTAAGACCTTCGTTCATCTTCAGACACAAATTAAGATATTTTTGATTAACTCAGAGAGTTTCTGAACCACACATATAGGCAGCAACATCATTGCACCTTTTGAGCTCCAGAAAGGTATTAAAGACATTGTTAAATTAGTCCATGTGACTACAGTAGTTCGATTTAAATGTTATGAAGCGACGAGAATACTTTTTGTGAGCAAAAACAAAACTAAAACAATGACTTTATTCAACAAATTTTCTCTTCCCTGTCAGTCTCCTATGCTGTTGATGTAGTGAACGCAGTGCAGCGCTTCTGTGTTTAAGTCAGAACGCCTGCTCAGTATTGCAGTATTGGCCGACGGCTGTACACAAGAGCAGTACAACTCATGCGTGTGATGCTGACGCAGGAGCTGGCCAATACTGAGACAGCGTTCTGACATAGAACACGGAAGCGCTGAACTGTGTTCACTACATCAACAGCATAGGAGACTTAGATAGAAGAAAGGAAATTATTTTAAAAAGTCATTTTTTTTTTTTTTTCATTTTTTTTTTTTTTTGCGCACAAAACAAAATAGTATTCTCGTCACTTCACAACATTAAGGTTGAACCACTGTAGTCACATGGACTATTTTAACAATGTTGCTGCATATGTGTGGTTCAGAAACCCGCGGATTTCATCAAAAATATCTTAATTTGTGTTCTGAAGACGAACGAAGGTCTTACGGGTTTGGAACGACATGAGAGTGAGTAATTAATGATAGAAATTTCATATTTGGGTGAATTAACCCTTTAATCTCCAAATTTTCATTTCTATTTATAAATTATGCTGATACTGTACATGTTTCAGTCAAAGAACTTAAATAATCTCTCACTCTCATAATGACTTTGTTGAGTGATTTCCACAATAGTCAACCATTCACTTCTCACTCGTATAAGGAGTTTGTAAGCTGCCACAGGGTCTCTCATGGTTTTCTCAGGGTACTCAGGGTCAAAGTATGTGAGTAGTTGAAGAGCCAGAAGAATACTGCATTGAAGTTCATCAAAAGTTATAGGGTTAAATAAATGTATTTAATAACATATTTCTTGATCTAAAAACACATATACTGCAAGACTGTTAAATATTCACAACTAAATATTATAATTTAAAAAATGCTTTAATTCTTTATTCGGAATAATGAAAGTGTTTTCACCTCTTCATTCTCTTTACATTCTTTTCTTCAGCATCGATGTAGAGACTAAAGCTTTCCAGAAGGTCTTTCTCCTCCTCAAAAAGCTGTGCAACTTTATCTATAAAAAAATATTTGCACTTCATTTTTATATCATTTAAAACACAGGTATTTATATTATACTGTATTACCATACATAATGGAAAAAAGCTTTATTATATAAGAACCCAAAGAGAAAGTTAATAATTGTTCAGTCAATTATGGAATCAATAACTAAAAAAGTGAAAACTTTATTGGCTAAACAAAAGCTTAGATACAGGTGTTTTTCCCAGCATGTTGAAACAGGCCTTTGTGCAAACTGTATTAAAAAAAACAACAAAGGCTTGACATAGTTTAGACCAGCTTCTCACCTTTCATTTTTGTCAAAAATTTTAGAAAAAGTAGTGTTTAGCCAACTACATATTTTTTTTAGAACGGAATAGCATTGGAAAAGTTTACCAGTCTGGTTTCAGGAAGCATCATTCTACAGAGACAGCCCTTGTAAAAGTTTTCAATGATTTACTGATGACTGTGGGTGCTGTTGATTCAGCATTGTTAATTTTATTAGACTGCAGCCTTTGATACAGTAGGTCACACGGTGCTGCTTTCGTGGCTAGAAGAGTACGTAGGGCAGTGGTCTGAAACTCAATTCCTGGAGGGCCACAGCTCTGCAGTTTTGCTCCAAACCTAATCAAGCACACCTGATCCAGCTAATCAAGGTCTTTAGGATTACTAGAAACTTGTGTGAGTTAGAGCTGGTTGGAGCTAAACTCTGCAAAGCTGTGGCCCTCCAGAAATAGAGTTTGAGACTACTGATGTAGGGATTCAGAGGAAGGCCCTAAATTGGTTTAAGTCATATCTGACTGCTATGGAAGTGAGATTTGGCTCATATACATCGAGATCGACATCGCTTATACAGGTCCTTCTCAAAAAATTAGCATATTGTGATAAAGTTCATTATTTTCCATAATGTAATGATAAAAATTTAACTTTTTATATATTTTAGATTCATTGCACACCAACTGAAATATTTCAGGTCTTTTATTGTTTTAATACTGATGATTTTGGCATACAGCTCATGAAAACCCCAAATTCCTATCTCAAAAAATTAGCATATTTCATCCGACCAATAAAAGAAAAGTGTTTTTAATACAAAAAAAGTCAACCTTCAAAAAATTATGTTTAGTTATGCACTCAATACTTGGTCGGGAATCCTTTTGCAGAAATGACTGCTTCAATGCGGCGTGGCATGGAGGCAATCAGCCTGTGGCACTGCTGAGGTGTTATGGAGGCCCAGGATGCTTCGATAGCGGCCTTAAGCTCATCCAGAGTGTTGGGTCTTGCGTCTCTCAACTTTCTCTTCACAATATCCCACAGATTCTCTATGGGGTTCAGGTCAGGAGAGTTGGCAGGCCAATTGAGCACAGTAATACCATGGTCAGTAAACCATTTACCAGTGGTTTTGGCACTGTGAGCAGGTGCCAGGTCGTGCTGAAAAACGAAATCTTCATCTCCATAAAGCTTTTCAGCAGATGGAAGCATGAAGTGCTCCAAAATCTCCTGATAGCTAGCTGCATTGACCCTGCCCTTGATAAAACACAGTGGACCAACACCAGCAGCTGACATGGCACCCCAGACCATCACTGACTGTGGGAACTTGACACTGGACTTCAGGCATTTTGGCATTTCCTTCTCCCCAGTCTTCCTCCAGACTCTGGCACCTTGATTTCCGAATGACTTTGGACCACTGAGCAACAGTCCAGTGCTGCTTCTCTGTAGCCCAGGTCAGGCGCTTCTGCCGCTGTTTCTGGTTCAAAAGTGGCTTGACCTGGGGAATGCGGCACCTGTAGCCCATTTCCTGCACACGCCTGTGCACGGTGGCTCTGGATGTTTCTACTCCAGACTCAGTCCACTGCTTCCGCAGGTCCCCCAAGGTCTGGAATCGGTCCTTCTCCACAATCTTCCTCAGGGTCCGGTCACCTCTTCTCGTTGTGCAGCGTTTTTTGCCACACTTTTTCCTTCCCACAGACTTCCCACTGAGGTGCCTTGATACAGCACTCTGGGAACAGCCTATTCGTTCAGAAATTTCTTTCTGTGTCTTACCCTCTCGCTTGAGGGTGTCAATGATGGCCTTCTGGACAGCAGTCAGGTCGGCAGTCTTACCCATGATTGCGGTTTTGAGTAATGAACCAGGCTGGGAGTTTTTAAAAGCCTCAGGAATCTTTTGCAGGTGTTTAGAGTTAATTAGTTGATTCAGATGATTAGGTTAATAGCTCGTTTAGAGAACCTTTTCATGATATGCTAATTTTTTGAGATAGGAATTTTGGGTTTTCATGAGCTGTATGCCAAAATCATCAGTATTAAAACAATAAAAGACCTGAAATATTTCAGTTGGTGTGCAATGAATCTAAAATATATGAAAGTTTAATTTTTATCATTACATTATGGAAAATAATGAACTTTATCACAATATGCTAATTTTTTGAGAAGGACCTGTATTTGGTGTGCCTCAAGGCTCTATCCTGGCCCCCCACACTTTTTTCACTTTATATGCTCCCATTCGGAAGCATGTTTAAGAAATATTCACTGCTAAGCAGATGACTTGCAAGTATTTTTACCGTTAACAAATGGAAATAGCTTAGAACCTCTTATGTCCTGCCTCTCCTGTGTTAAAACTTGGCTGGCTTCCAACTTTTTTTATATCTTCATGAAAACAAGACAGAGGTTGTAGTGTTCAGACCCAGAAGAGCCAGGGGCACAGCAGAGTTAAATTCTGGCCCACTGTCATTGTATGTTAAATAACGCGTTAAAAACTTGGGTGTTTATATTGGTAGCTCCCTGATGTTGAACACACAGATAAATCATGTGATAAAGTCAAGTTATTTTCATTTGAGAAATCTGGCCAAGATGAAATCATGTCTGTCATTTAAGAGCCTTGAAATTGCAATCCATGCTCTCATATCACCAATACTTGATTACTGTAATTCGTTATACAAGGGTATCCTAATATCCTACGGCTGCAAAATGTTTAAAATGCTGGCGCAAGATTGTTAATGAATATTACAAAACGTGAACACATCACTCCGTCTTGGCCTACATTGGCTTCCTGTACAGTATAGGATTGATTTTAAGCTTCTTTTATTAGTGTATAAATCTTTGCATGGCCTTGCACCAGCTTATTTATCAGATCTGCTAATTGAGTATCAGCCTGGAAGAACATTGAGATCAACAACTCAAAATTTACTTAAAATTCCAAGGACAAAGTTAAGCCAGAAAGAGGATCGTGCATTTGCGGTAGTAGCGCCAAGACTTTGGAAAAGCTTACCCTTACATGTTAGGGACGCTGCTCTGTACATGTTTTTAAAATACAACTTAAGACACACTCATTTGCCATAGCATACACTTCTTGTTGATAATTTTTATTATTATGAAATTTTTTATTGTATTATTATTGTTTTTTATACTGAGATGATATAAAGCACATTGGTCAACATGTGTTGTTTTAGTAGTGCTATATATAAATTTGACATTGACATTGTAAATCTCAAAATATGTATAAAGATGTAATTATATGAGAAAAGCTGTGGCAAAAGCTGTTTACTGTATTATGATCAGAAGTGTCTCACAAATGAATAAATAAAATCAGCGTAACAGTGTAAAAACATTAGAGAAATATGAACAAAACACTTAAACAATGTTTAATTAATGAATGAATAAACTCAAATAAATGTATTGATATTGAATTCAAATATAATTAATAATATACCTGTTGATGAGAAGAATTCATGTCCAGTAGTACAGACAATCCAAGAAAACACCACAATTGTCAGTTCCTTTATGGCCATTATCAGACCTTCATAACCTCAAAAAAATGTATCCTGAAGTGAACTATAGCATGCTTAAATACAGACAGTTCACGTGCATTCTTTTAAAAGCACACCTGTATTACATCACCTTCCTGTATTACATTTTGCAATTTCCCAGTACTGCAATCTGAGAATAATAATAAAAAAAAAACGAAAGTGAAACAACATTTGTGACATTCATGATGCTTCAAAAATAGTTGCTTGTTTCTTAGCCTATGTAATAAGTAATTTAGATGTACATTCACAACAAAGTATACAATTATACAAAAAGGGTATAATTAAGACAGAATTGGAAATGCATTCTAATATATTTTCAAGGTCATGGCCCTGCTCTGATGTCCCCTAATAACTGGAGAAACATTAATGTGTCCTTTCAATATATGAGACCTGTTTTAAAAACATTTAACAATACACAATGGGCATATAAAAGTTTTACTTGCCTTTAACTTTTCTGTTAATTAAGTGAATAAATGATGTAANAAAACAACCCAATCCCTGGTTTTGTCCATATTTAACCCAGCAGTTTTTAGAGTGTAATAACTGGAGAAACATTAATGTGTCCTTTCAATATATGAGACCTGTTTTAAAAACATTTAACAATACACAATGGGCATATAAAAGTTTTACTTGCCTTTAACTTTTCTGTTAATTAAGTGAATAAATGATGTAAGAAAACTGCATGATTTGTATAATCTTATCTTAAGAACAGTATATTTCTGCCATATGGACATTGATCTGACACAGTCACCTCTGATAACAGATTACTCTAAATTGTAATGTAGAAACATGCGTGTTCTGTAAAGCTGCTTTGAAACGATATGCATTATGTATTATATGTATTATACCCTTACTGTTAACATAGGAATTTAAGAGGGTAACAGTCAGACACTGATAATCAAATGTCTCAGCAAGTATGATCACCTCTATAAAAGCTGAAGTTCTGGCAGTTTGAGTGTCTGGAGCCTTCAGATGTGTGTTAACACAATGCCAAGGAGGAAAGACATCAGCAATGATTTTAGAGTAGCAATTGTTGCTGCCATCAATCTGGGAACAGTTACAAGGCCATTTCAAAACAATTTGAAGTCCATCATTTACAGAGAGGAAGATTATTCACAAGTGGAAAACATTCAAAACAGACACCAATCTTCCCATAAGTGGACATCCCAGCAAATTCACCCCAAGATCAGACCGTGTAATGCTCAGAGAAATTGCAAGAGCTACACTTCAGACTCTACAGGCCAAAGTTAACATGTTAAATGATAAAGTTCAAGACAGTACAATTAGAAAAAGACAGGTCAAGTATGGCATATTTGGAAGGGTTTTCAGGAGAAAGCCTCTTCTCTCTAAAAAAAACATGGCAGCACGGCTTAGGTTTGCAAAGTTGCTTCTGAACAAACCACAAGACTCCTGGAACAAAGTCCTTTGGACAGATGAGACCAAACTGGAGATGTTTGGCCATAATGCACAGCGCCAATTTTGGTGAAAACCAAAAGAGCATATCAGCACAAACGCCTCATACCGAAATTCCACCAAAGGTAGATTGATTGTGCTAATGATTTTAGGCTTGTTTTGTAGCCATTGGCCCTGAGCATCTCACAGTCACTGAGTCGACCATGAACTCCTCTGTATACCAAAGTATTCTATAGTCAAATGTGAGACCATCTGTACGAAAGCTTGGTCAAAACTGGGTTATGCAACTGGCCAATGATCTAAAGATTACCATCAAATCTACAACATTGCCTGAAAAATAAAAGAATCAAGGTGTTGCAATGGCCCACTTAAGTCCAGACCTCATCCTGACTGAAAAGCTGTGGCGAGAGCTGTGCATAGAAAAATGTCCGCAAACCTCAATAAACTAGAGCAACATTAAAAAAATAAAAGTTTTGCATCCATGGTTGAATATATAGACTAGTATTATCATTTGCATTGATATTCATTAGAATTTCGTTAACCTCTCAATTTACCTTTTGACTATATCCTCATCAAGCTTGACCTTTCTACCACTAACGATCGCTTTATAAATAATCTTCCTGATCAGTTTCATCGCCTTAGCATACCAGACAGCTTAGAAGACCTCGATGTTGCAACAGAAACTATTGCCTCTGTTTTTTCCAGCACATTAGACTCAGTTACTCCTTTTTGTTTAAAAAAGATTAAGGAAATTAATCCAACGCCATGGTACAATGAGCACACTCGGGCCCTAAAAACAGCAGCTAGAAAAATGGAGCGCAGCTGGAAGAAAACAAAACTAGAAGTATTTCACATTTCGTGGAGAGAGAGAATGATTGAGTACAGAAAGGCCTTAAAAACTGCTAGATCTGCCTATTTTTCAAAACTTTTAGAAGAAAATAAACACAACCCAAGGTATTTATTTGATACAGTGGCTAAATTAACAAGAAATAAAGCTTCAACTTCTGATGTTTCCAAAGAGCACAGCAGTAATGACTTTATGATCTTCTTTACTTGCAAGATTGATAATATTAGATAAAAAATTATAACCATGCAACCGTCTACTACAGTATTGTGTCAGACAGTGCATTGTAGTGTCCCTGAAGAAAAATTAATTTACTAATTTGGGAGAGGAAGAATTGTTTAAACTTGTTAAATCATCAAAATCATCCACATGTATGTTAGACCCTATACCGACTAAGCTATTGAAAGAAATGCTTCCAGAGGTCATACATCCTCTTCTTAATATTGTTAATTCATCTTTATCACTAGGATACGTACCAAAAACTTTTAAGCTGGCTATAATTAAACCTCTTATTAAAAAACCACAACTTGATCCTAGAGAATGTCAATAACAGGCCGATTTCAAATCTCACTTTTCTATCAAAAATACTAGAAAAGGCAGTTTCATCACAACTATGTTCCTTTTTAGAAAGAAATATCTGTGAGGATTTCCAGTCAGACTTCTCTCATTAGAGTTACTAATGATTTGCTCTTATCATCAGATCGTGGTTGTATCTCTCTATTAGTGTTACTGGATCTTAGTGCTGCATTTGACACTATTGATCACAATATTCTTCTAAATAGACTCGAAAACTATGTTGGCATTAGTGGAATTGCATTGGCATGGTTCAAATCATACTTATCTGACCGTTGTCAGTTTGTAGTAGTAAACGATGAGATGTCATATCAATCACAAGTTAAATACGGAGCACCGCAAGGCTCAGTACTAGGACCGTTGCTTTTCACTCTGTACATGCTACCCTTGGGAGATATCATTAGGAAGCATGGTGTTAGTTTTCATTGTTACGCTGATGATACTCAGCTCTATATCTCTTCGCGCCCTGACGAAACTTACCAATTCGCTAAATTAACAGAATGTATAGCTGATATAAAAAACTGGATGACCAGTAATTTCCAACTACTAAATTCAGAAAAAACAGAGATTCTAATTTTTGGACCGAAAACTTCTTCACGCAATAACCTAGAATACTGTCTAACACTTAATGGCTGCTCTGTTAAGTCTTCGTCGTCAGCTAGGAACCTGGGTGTGCTTTTTGATACCAATCTTTCATTTGAAGGCCATGTTACTAGCATCTGTAAAACCGCATTCTTCCATCTTAAAAATATATCTAAATTACGACATGTGCTCTCAATGAAAAACGCAGAACAGTTAGTTCATGCGTTCATGACCTCAAGGCTAGATTACTGTAACACTCTACTGGGTGGTTTTTCCTCCCGCTTGATAAATAAACTACAGCTCGTACAAAATGCAGCAGCTAGAGTTCTTACTAGAACTAGGAAGTATGACCATATTAGCCCAGTTCTGTCAACACTGCATTGGCTTCCTGTTAAACATCGTATAGATTTTAAAATTTGGCTAATTATTTACAAATCACTAAATGGTTTAGCTCCCCAGTACCTAAGCGAGCTCTTAATGCATTATAGTCCTTCACGTTTATTGCGATCTCAGAATTCAGGCCAGCTGATAATACCTATAATATCAAAATCAACCGCAGGCGGTAGGTCCTTCTCCTATTTGGCACCTAAACTCTGGAACAATCTTCCTAGCATTGTTCGGGATGCAGACACACTCTGTCAGTTTAAATCTAGACTAAAAATGTATCTCTTTAACCTGCATACACATAACACATTATCAATTAATATTTTCAAATCCGTTAAAGGATTATTAGGCTGCATAAATTAGGTCAGGCGTAACCGGGAACACTTTCTATAACACCAGATGTACTCGTTACATCAGAAAAAGAATGGCATCTACGCTAATATTAGTCTTTCTGTTTATCCCGAGGTTTACCGTAGTCAACCGGATCCGGGCCGTACCCAGCTGAGACCAAGGACCGGCGCCCTGACACGACCACAACGCAGCCCTGAAGTATCAGCAGAGATCGAGTCGACTAGATCATCCATTGCGAAGACATCATCAACACGACAGCCAGTAGCACAGTTCCTCAACAAACCGTCCATACCGGCGTGATGAATACGATCCTCAACTGGACATGACCACAACGCAGCCCTGAAGTATCAGCAGAGATCGAGTCAACTAGATCATCCATTGTGAAGGCCTCATCGACACGACAGCCAGTAGCACAGTTCCTCAACAAACCGTCCATACCGGCGTGATGAATACGATCCTCAACTGGACATGACCACAACGCAGCCCTGAAGTATCAGCAGAGATCGAGTCAACTAGATCATCCATTGTGAAGGCCTCATCGACACGACAGCCAGTAGCACAGTTCCTCAACAAACCGTCCATACCGGCGTGATGAATACGATCCTCAACTGGATGGAACTGAAATAAACACTTTGATTGTTGCGATCCTATCAGACTTATGATAGCAACCTGATTCGTAACAAAGCACTGTTCGCCAGAGGAGAACTGGCCCCCTGACTAAGCCTGGTTTCTCCCAAGGTTTTTTAACACCTATTTGCCACTTGTTTGCCCCCTGATGTCACCTGATGGAGTTTGGGTTCCTTGCCGCTGTCGCCTTTGGCTTGCTTAGTTGGGGACACTTGACATTTGACTTGACATTTGATATTCAACAGTATTCTTGACATTTAATCAACAGTGCTTCTGATCTGCCTGCATTGACACTACTCTTTAAGAGCTGCTGTGCAGCCAAAATGATGTACCAGTTATCAATGTAAAGCTGCTTTGACACAATCTACATTGTAAAAAGCGCTATATAAATAAAGGTGACTTGACTTGACATATGAGTGTCCATTTTTATTTTCTTGTCTGTCGTCACTCTACAGCACTCTTGAGTTACAATGAACATAAGAAACCCAACAACACCACTTACAGTGAGCATAGTTCAATCACAAAGACACTGATATTGATATTTGAAGCAATAAAGCAACCTGTGAGTATTACAGGGTATGAGTACACTTAAATTGCACTAAATGTATTTAAAGTGGTTCCATTTTAACACAATTTCAACATATTATATTGCAAATAGCTTAAAATTTAACTTAAGTACATCTTGAAATACACTTATACTTAAAGTTGTTTCTGAATAATAAATTTAATATGCACTTAGTGTAGTATAATTTTATTATATTAAGTGTGTCTAAAAAAACACAATTTAAATGTATTTCCTTTTCACCTGGGATCAGATGATCTATTGTACATTATAAAAACTCACGATACATAATAAATATAACAGGTACTTCTATAGTACAGATACACTTCATATGATGTCTACATGGTTACACTGTTTTTCACTCCCTGTCTGACAAAGAACAGGGTCTCCAGAACACCTGTCCATATTCATGCATCCATTTATTAGCCACTGAAAAGAAAGAAAAAAAATATAGCTCAATGTTACATAAAACTGAAATGAAGTATAGTCATATTAACATACATTTATTTTTACATTATTGATGATAAACACCATAAAAGAGTAATCCTTGTCAGTTAACCTACCCCATTTGTTACCCATTAACACAGGGCATCCAGCATGTTCCGTTTTCAAATCCAGTGTACCATTCTTGTGGAGGTTGTACCAAAACACAGCTGAACCCTTAAACAGCAGAGAACAGATGCATGAATTTTACTTGTGGAGGAAACCTTTCACTAATTATTCATATATTAAGCATTTACCTTTTCTGGCTGCAATGCAACTCCAACTTTAGGGAACACAGTGGCGCCCCCTATCTCCACATCACTCATCTACAGCAACAGAACATCACTTATTGCTCGTTGTACAACTCTTCTATTTATATTCATATTACCAATGTATAATGTAGGCCTACAATGTTGGCATTGCCATTTAAGCTAATGAACAGGGCAACACTTACATAAATTAAGAATGTAGCAATCCTTTCATTTTCATTATCCTGTGGGATCAAATATTTTTAAGTTAGCTTGGAATGATTCGATTAGTCAGTTTGTGATCAAGATCTTACTGACAGAATAGAGCTGTTTAGTTTAAAGTCATACAAGTGAATTAGCGTTTTTGAGCCATGGGTTTTATTTGAGTTAAGGACCACATCACTGGAGGAGAAAGACTTGCGCGTTTTGTTCAACAACATAAATTTCACAGACAACAGATGACTGACAACAGAAGTCGAACAAGACTCTAACTGTTATACCGAACTCTGTTTGCCAGTGCTAGTATGATTGGTGTTAAATGTGGAGGTAGGTTTATATGTGGGATTGGGCTTTAGAGATGGCCTCAAGAAAGGGAATAGGAGTTTGGCAGGAGGTCAGAATTTGGCACAGCATTGGAACACCTGGCTACACAGGTACATATTGTGATGTTAATGAAGCATGGATAGGCTAAAAATTACATTAAGTATTGAAATGTTGATTCATCGCCAACAAAAAAAGTGTTCAATTAAAGCATATTTTATTTGTGAAGTGAAACACATGAGTTTTCAAAAAAAGGATCAGAGGCAATGGGAAAGTCTTTTTTTCAAGTAATGATTACCACAGACCTTATTTATCTCAGAAATCCAAAACCACATAGAAATTCCCAAGAGCACACATGGTGAATTCAGGGTTGGGATACAAACTGATGTCATGACTGTATTTTAGAATATGATCTTACCCATGCATCCTAATGTGGTTCATATCTGCCACCAATCCCGTAATTCTGAACCTGGAAAGTGATTACACCACTCATATTTCATTGGAGAAAACATGTTTCATCGATTGAAGAGCGAATATAAAACAAATATAATATGGTGAAAATGATTAGTGAATAAAAAGTGAATGAATATATAAAAATATAATATCAGTCCCCAGAGCTCATACGTGCTACTTTTTGACAAAAGTTACAAAAGGGCAAACCAGTCTGAAGTTTATTTAATTATTTTGTGTGATAGTGTGACCAAGCTAGCTGCAAGACATTTATTGCAAAACTTTATTAAACTAGACAGCTGCCTGTGTATGAACAGGGGATTTCTTTCTTACTGTGACCTACATGTAGATATTCAACTGATTCTTTTGATTCCATGGAGAGTCCTGTGATGTCTGCAATCCTCTTTTAGAAAAACACTGTAAATAAAGAAATAATTTTTTAGTAGAACTTTAAAATAAAAAGTTCAATTTGTTAACATTAGTTAATTGGAAGTATCATGAACAAAGTGTACGTGTATAATGTACACTAACAAATGCAAATGAACTAACAAATGTACTTTTAGAGCATTTATTATTCTAGGTTAACATTCATTTATGTAAAAGCTTATGCAAGTTGTATGATATACACTGCTCAAAAAATTAAAGGAACACTTTTTAATCAGAGAATAGCATGGGCATATGGGCAGTAGCATAGGATATTGATCTGGTCAGTTAAGTAGCAGAGGGGGTTGTTAATCAGTTTCAGCTGCTTTAGTGTTAATGAAATTAACAACAGGTGCACTAGATGGGCAACAATGAGACGACCCCCAAAACAGGAATGGTTTTTCAGGTGGAGGCCACTGACATTTTTTTTCCCTACTCATCTTTTCTGACAGTTTTTCACTAGTTTTGCATAGGGTCAGTGTCACTACTGGTAGCATGAGGCGATACCTGGACCCTACAGAGGTTGCACAGGCAGTCCAACTCCTCCAGGATGGAACATCAATACGTGCTATTGCCAGAAGGTTTGCTGTGTCTCCCAGCACAGTCTCAAGAGCATGGAGGAGATTCCAGGAGACAGGCAGTTACTCTAGGAGAGCTGGACAGGGCCGTAGAAGGTCCTTAACCCATCAGCAGGACCGGTATCTGCTCCTTTGTGCAAGGAGGAACAGGGTATGCACTGCCAGAGCCCTACAAAATGACCTCTAGCAGGCCACTGGTGTGTATGTTTCTGACCAAACAGACTTCATGAGGGTGACCTGAGGTTTTTTATATGAGAATAGGTTCACCCTGAGCACATGTGACAGACGTGAAAGGGTCTGGAGAACGTTCTGCTGCCTGTAACATTGTTCAGCATGACTGATTTGGTGATGGGTCAGTGATGGTCTGGGGAGGCATATCCATGGAGGGACGCACAGACCTCTACAGGCTAGACAATGATGCCGACTGCCATTAGGTATCGGGATGAAATCCTTGGACCCATTGTCAAACCCTACGCTGGTGCAGTGGGTCCTGATTTCCTCCTGGTGCACGACAATGCCCGGCCTCATGTGGCGAGAGGCAGGCAGTTCCTGGAAGATGAAGGAATTGAAACCATTGAATGGCCCCCACACTCGACTGACCTAAATCCAATAATACACCTCTGGGACATTATGTTTCGGTCCATCCGACGCCACCAGGTTGCAGCTCAGACTGTCCAGGAGCTCAGTGATGCCCTGGTCCAGATCTGGGAGGAAATACCCCAGGACACCATCCGTCGTCTCATTAGGTGCATGCCCCGACGTTGTCAGGCATGCATACAAGCACGTGGGGGCCATGCAAACTACTGAGTACCATTTTGAGTTGCTGCAATAATTTCAGCAAAATTGACTAGTCTGCTGCATCATTTTTTCACTTTGATTTTCAGGGGGTCTTTGAATTCAGTCCACTGTATGTTGATAATTTTCATTTCCATCAAACGATGTGGCATCCTTTCCTTCCTAACACTTTCCTTCCCATTACCCAGTCCATATCAGTATAGATATCCAGCATGATCTTTTTCCCCATTGAAATCTGATGTTTTCAAAGTGTTCCTTTAAATTTTTTGAGCAGTGTTTCATTTCATTTTTGGATGATCCTTCAACGATGAAATTATCACCTTTGAGAAGTACGTAAGTCTGAAACTGTGCCCTTTCCAACCTGAGACCTAGAAAGCTAGGCCACAAGAAATAAAACATTAAATATAAATAAATATACATGGCCAAATGTATGTGGGTACCCAAACAACACACACATATAGTAAATGCTTTGAACAGTCTGGCCCGACAGCATTCCCAAAGTATTTATGAACATTTAAGACACAATTCTCTAGTCATTATATGCCATAGATTTGACTACATCTAAGGGGCCAAACCTGATCATTTTAATGGAATACACAAGTATACACCTTTGCCCATTGAATAGCACAATAAAACTTCATTAATGGTATCGACCAGAAATTAGATACTAATTATATTGAAATTATAAACAGCAATTAAATCTTTTTTTTGTGTTTGTGTGTGTGTATGTGTTTTATATATTCACTTGAGATCTGGAGATATTCTTCAGGAATTCTATCTCTCTGTCTGATATAATGTCATGATATCTGATGATGCGAGGCTCGTCCCACTCCACTTCCTCTTTCACTGGTGCGTACATCAGTCTGGGGTTTCCTCCACCTGTGCTGTACCTACAGGACAGCGCCCTCTGCCTCTTGGAGATCTGATTTTATAAAATATAATAGACTTACAATCAACACACAAAGCTTCACATTGACCTTTTGTAATTTCATGTCAAATAATGACTTCAATTTTAAACACAGCACTTGCCCTCTCATCAACCTCTCCTCTGCACAGTGCCTCATAGTTACTTGACTCTGTGTTCAGTGTGGATATGTCAGGGTTGCTCTGTAAGTAAAGAAGCCAGTTCAGCTGAACTCTGACTTCATCATTACTTGGATCTGAGGCAAAGATGTTTATGACTTTAATCACAACAATTTAGCAAAATTCTCTGCCAACCTCAAATATAAAAATATTAGTAGGCTATTAAATTCAGGACCCCATGACCTCACCCAGATTTAGAAGCCGCTGTTTGAAGTAGATTGCCGCAGGTAGGCTGCCAAAATGATAGGCTGAGGAACTAAGGTAATTGAGCAACTCTTCCTCATCAGTGTTTGAGTATTCTGTTAATCTGTCCAGACTGTACAGAAACCAGAGAAAGGCATGCTGGAATTTATGCTCATCATAAGTGACTAACCCCACATGGTAGGCTTCATCCACATTTAGAGATGTTTCTGTGAAACGTGAAATGAAAGGATCAATCAGATAGAAAAAGTGAAACTCTCTCAGTGAATTTGCATTGGTGCAAAACTGCAGGACAGTTTACCTTTTGTGATGTCTTCTGGGTGGAGTTTGTAGATCTCTTGCAGTCTGATCAGTCCTGAAGCTGCACCATCCAAGACCTCCAGCTGTGGGATCTCTAGGAGCTTTGTGTTCAACTCGTCCTGATACTCTTTAAACTGATAAAGATCCGGCTTAATGTGTTTTTCAATAAATATCAAATCATTTCTCAGTTGTCTGAGTTGTCTGTAAGCTGCCACAGGGTTTCTCATGGCTTCCTCAGGGTTCTCAGAGTATGAAAGCAGAAGATTCAGAAGAACACTGGATTGAAGACAGGGGTTCATCAAAAGTTGTAATGTATTCAATAACATAATCCTTGATCTAAAACTATTGTTAAACATCCATTCCAAAAATTGAATGCTTTTTAATAATAATAATAACACATTAATCTTGCAGTTCAATGGTATAGGGAATAATGCATGTGTTTTTACCTCTTCGTTGTCTCTACATTCTCAGCATCAGTGCACCGACTGAAGACCTTCAGAAGGTCTTTCGTCTTCCCATATAGCTGTGCAATTTGATCTATAAAACAATCTGCACTTAATTGTCAAGAGGAATTTTAATTTATGTATTAATAAATTTTAACATCATTTGAATTATAATGAAAAAGTTTATAGGTAAGAAACCAAAGAGTGAGTTAATATTGTTTAGCCAATAATGGAATTAAAAAGTGAGAGAGTAACTATTGTCACAATCACCAGCTGGAGTGCCCTTGATATCCTCTACAGGGCACTCCTCCCTAGTCCATTGCCATATCATCATGAACTACATTTCCCAGAATTCACTGCATGGCGTTTTGTGTTGGACTTTTTACCCTGTGTTTATGACCTCTAGCCTGTTTATTGGGCTATGTATTTGGATTACCCTTTAAAGGTGCCCTAGAATCAAAAATTGAATTTACCTTGGCATAGTTGAATAACAAGAGTTCAGTACATGGAAATGACATACAGTGAGTCTCAAACAGCATTGTTTCCTCCTTGTGTAAATCTCATTTGTTTAAAAGACCTCCGAAAAACAGGCGAATCTCAACATAACACCGACTGTTACGTAACTGTCGGGATCATTAATATGTACGCCCCCAATGTTTGCATATGCCAGCCCATGTTTAAATTTGTACCACCAATCCCATAATTCTGAAACTGGAAAATTATTGCATCACTCATGAATCACTATTGAAAAAGAAAAACTATTAAAACTCCAATGTTTCACAGAGAAGAATTCAAGAGTGATAAATCAGGTGAATATAAATGGATTATATATACTATCAGCTCCCAAAGTTTATACTGTATGCCACTTCTTGGCAAGAGATACTATTTGAAAAACAGAGCAAACCAATGTTCCCTGCAAAGAGGTTTCTTTCTTTATCTCCTTGTTTATATAGTTATGCAAAGTATGTCCATGCTAACTGCAAGGCATTGCTGTGACGTACAAGCAGTGTTTCAGCTGTTTCCATGGAGAGTCCTGTAGCATCTGCAATCTTCTGACTGACACGAGCTTCCTCAGGGCTATCGCCTAGAAAAACACTGAAAATATAAAGATGATTATTCTTTGCATATAAGTGTGTGACCAAAACTGTTTAATATTATGTAAAATACTGCTAACTCTCATGTTAAAGTAATAGTTTTTTTGTCTTAAAAAAATACATTTACCAAACATCATGTAAGACTATGAGAGAATTAAAATTTTTGGGTGAACTATGCCATCATAATGAGGTGATTTTAACAAATATTTATTAAACATTAAACACGCAGTTTTGAGAGTTTGTTGTTTCCAGAGTGATAAATCTCCGACCTAGAAAGCTGTTGGCAACAAATAATAGGAATTAAATGTCAAATACAAATTTATGTATATGGCTTAAAGTATGTGAACAGCCAAACATCACACCCATGTTTGCTTTCTGAGCATGTAGTTTCAAAATCATTGGCTCTGGTTTTGGATGAGGAGTTAGGGCTCCAATTTTTGTCAAATGTGTGTAGTGGGATTCAAATCTGGGCTTTCTATAGGTCAGCAAAGTTCTTCCACACTGAACTCAAATAATTTCTATATGGATCCACATGAAGCACACAATTCTCTACAACCAAGGATTAAATTTAAATTAGTAAATTTTAAGTTTAAATGTACAAAATTTGAAAGCATAGTTTTAGAATTCTCTTAAGGTTTACACATCAGCTGGGGAGTCGAAAATACTTTATAAAGCAATGAAGATAAAAATAGCTGGCTCTATTTTAGGAGAAGGGTCCATGGCAAGGGATTCATAATATTTTCATAATATTTTTGAAAAGGTTCGAAACCCACCAATCTTGAATGTAATTATGTCATCACATTAAGACTTGACTTCAGTGGAATTAAGGGGCCAAGCAAACCTGTTCATTTGAAACGGATGTCCACATACTTTTTCCCATTGAATATAAAAAACAAACAAAAAAACATTATGTCTATAGAAAGTCATGGAAAACATGGAAACCCAACGTGTGTGTTTGTGTGTGTTCGATATTCACTTGAGGTCTGGAGATGTTCTTCAGGAATTCTATCTCTCTGTCTGATATAATGTCATGATATCTGATGATTCGAGGCTTGTCCCACTCCACTTCCTCTTTCACTGGTGCGTACATCAGTCTGGGGTTTCCTCCACCTGTGTTGTACCCGTCTCTTGGAGATCTGATTTTATCAAATATAATAGACTTACAATCAACACACAAAGCTTCACATTGACTGTGTAATTTCATGTAAAATAATGATTTAAATATTAACACGTACCCTCTCATCAACCTCTCCTCTGCACAGTGCCTCATAGTTACTTGACCCTGTGTTCAGTGTAAATATGTCAGGATTTCTCTGTAAGTGAAGGAGTCTGTTCAGCTGAGCTCTGGATTCATCATTACTTGGATCTGAGGCAAAGATGTTTATGACTTGAATCACATCAATTTAGCAAAATTGTCTGCCAATCTCAAATATAAAAATATTAGGGTATTAAATTAATGACACCATGACCTCACCCAGATTTAGAAGCTCTTGGCTGAAGTAGATTGCCACAGATAGTCTATCATTTTGGCAGCCTGAGGAACTAAGGTAATGGAGCAACTCTTCCTCAGTGTTTGAGTATTCTGTTAATCTGTCCAGACTGTACAGAAACCATAGAAAGGCATGCTGGAATTTTTCTTCATCATAAGCAACCAACCCTACATTGTAGGCTTCATCTGCATTTAGAAAAGTTTCTGTGAAATGTGAAATGAAATCATCTGTCAGATTGGGAAAAAGTTAAACTCTCTCAGTGAATTTGCATTGGCACAAATCAGCAGGACAGTTTACCTTTTGTGATGTCTTCTGGGTAGAGTTTGTAGATCTCTTGCAGTCTGATCAGTCCTGAAGCTGCACCATCTAAGTCCTCCAGCTGTGGGATCTCTAGGAGCTTTGCGTCCGACTCATTCTGATACTTTTTACACTGATAAAGATCCGGCTGATTTACAATATATATCACATCATTTCACATTTGTCTGAGGAGTCTGTAAGCTGCCACAGGGTTTCTCATGGCTTCCTCAGGGTTCTCAGAGTCAGAGTATGAAAACAGGAGATTTGGAAGAACTCTGGATTGAAGACAAGGGTTCATCAAAAGTTGTAATGTTAGAAAATTTATTAACAATCCTTTATCTTAAATCATATATAAGATTGTTAAACATCCATTCCAAAATTGAATGCTTTTATTAAAAAAATCATTAATCTTGTAGTTTAATGGTATAGAGAATTAATGATTTCTCACCTCTTTATTGTCTCTACATTCTCAGCATCAGTGCACTGACTGAAGACCTTCAGAAGAATCTTCCCATATAGCTGTGCAATTTGATCTATAAAACAATCTGCACTTAAATGTCAAAAGGCTTTTGATTTATGTATTAATTTTTACAACATTAAAGTTATAATGAAAACGTTTATTAGCTAAGAATCCAAAGATAGAGTTAATGTTTAGTAATGGAATTAAAAAGTGAAAGAGAATAACTGTATGGTTACTATATTGTTCATTTTTGGTCAAAAGTCTCATAGATGAAAACATACAATCAACTAGTCATTACAGCAGTGTAACAAACACTTGGAGAAATATGGTAAAAACACTATAATATTAAATTATTACGAATAAAAACAATATTATAACGAATTGATATTGAATTGAAATAACCTGTTGATGAAAAGAATTCATGCCCAGCATAGGCAATCCAAAAACACAACATAAACACTGTCAGTTCCTCTATAGCCATTACCAGACCTTCAATATATCAAAACGCAAACTTGCGTATGTGTATCTTGCAGTGAAATTGATCTTAAATACCAAGTTCTGTAATGAAAAGATGGCGAAGGCTGATTGATCCTTAACGCAATTTGGAGGGTTGCCAGGTTTGGACAACAAAACACGCCCATTTGCTACTCAAAATTGCTAGCCCAAAACTAGCCCTATCGCGTTTCAGGGGGGTCACCCGATAAAAAAAAAATCGCGTTCCAGTGGGTAAAATCCGCGTTTTTGGCAGGGTTCCCCTGGTAAAATTCGCATTCCAGGGGCTAAATATGTTATTTAGGGTTGCTTCAAACCGCGGCAACAGTGTTAAAGTAGCCCAACTTGGCAACACGATCATATCGTTATTTATATAGCGCAGCTGATTGGTTAGCCGCGGCTCAACATTCAGAAAATACTGGTAGTGTTTGCTTAGCAGTCTATACTGCAGCCGGTTTCAGAAAGCATCTGAAATCAACATCTAAGATAAATGAACAGTCTTTTATTTTTTGCTATAATTTCCAAATGAGCAATCATAAGTTTAAATTAAGCATCATGTTTAGCAGAGATTTCTTCTTATCAACAAATTAAAAACAAGAGCGCAATGTAACAACAAACACAATGCAGCAAACCAACATAATATACAACGAGAGATTTTGTAAATTGTTTTTTGTAAATAAGTGTGTTCAACAATAAAAAACAAAACAAAAAAAACAACAATATAAACAAGAAAAAGCCACTACAACTTAACACTGACTGAGAGTTATAATACACAGGGCAAATGAGGGCGAAAACGAGGAACAGGTGTGGCTAATCAATTAACAAATGAGCAACTACGGAAACAAATAGGCTAATTGTGTAACCAATCTGGTTCAAATTACTCACTGTTCGGTTTTTATCACGGTTTTAGGGTCACGGTTTCAGTACGGTTCGGTATGTGATATGTTCAGGTAAAAAAGGACTAGACAAATAAAAATAAAGAAAATGAGAACAAATAATTAAACTACAAGCAACAGCACAAATAAATACAACAGAGCAAAGATTCAAAATAAAATAAACAGTGCTTTTGGGTTATTTTGATATCTAATAGTAGTTTTCAGGTACAGAAGTTAAATGTAAAATAACATTGCATATAATCTTCACTGAAATTAAATAAAGACAAATCATTAATAAAGTTACAAAAGCTATTCAGAGCAGTGAGTGATTTCCTTGTTTTTGTTGTTTGATTAACATTAAAAACACAGCAGGAATATTAGGCTGCTGTCACTTTAAGAGACAATTCACGGATCCAGTACACTGATACTGTACACATGCACCGTCTTTCTCGACTGTTTACAATGACTTAAGACATAACCTACTAGTGTTGTCAAAAATATTGATATTTCGAAATGTATTGATACTGAAATATATGAAACGATTCCAACACTCCTTTCTGCAGTATTGATACACCGTTACCAGCTGCGCTTTCTCGCTCTCCTCTCCGACAGAGAGTTGACACGCACCCACCTCCTCTCATTCAGTCTTCTCATTCACTCCGGTTAAATAGTGTTGGTGTGACTTGGTCTTTATTTTGGTGCGGGATTGCACATAATTCTACTCATTCTACTCATTCCCGGATGCACTCACTCCTGAAGCGCACACACATAATAAAGCCGCCTCTGACACACAAAGGCCAAAATGAGCTCTTTTTTGTGGCTTATTAATGGTCAAATACACTCAAAAAAGTGTAACAATACACATCTTGGTGAGTATTAATGTAAACACAGTCTTAAATAGTTCAGGAAGAATGTGTAACAGTATTTTGGATCCACCTGTGCATCCGGTCTTAAAGGAACAGCAGCCTAATAAACGTGCCACTCTGTTGATAAAGGGATAGTTCACCCAAAAATGAAAATTCTGTCATCATTTACTCACCCTCAAGTAGGTCCTAATCTGTATAAATTTCTTTGTTCTGCTATTTCTGTGCTCTTAGGAACCTTAAGTGCCGCAGAATTTTTTTGTAACCTTGGCCAGATCTGTGCCTTGCCACAATTCTGTCTCTGAGCTCTTCAGGCATTTCCTTTGACCTCATGGTTCTCATTTGCTCTGACATGCACTGTGAGCTGTAAGGTCTTATATAGACAGGTGTGTGGCTTTCCTAATCAAGTCCAATCAGTATAATCAAACACAGCTGGACTCAAATGAAGGTGTAGAACCATCACAAGGATGATCAGAAGAAATGGACAGCACCTGAGTTAAATATATGAGTGTCACAGCAAAGGGTCTGAATACTTAGGACCATGTGATTATTCAGTTTTTCTTTTTTAATAAATCTGCAAAAATGTCAACAATTCTGTGTTTTTCTGTCAATATGGGGTGCTGTGTGTTTATTAATGAGGAAAAAAAGGAACTTAAATGATTTTAGCAAATGGCTGCAATATAACAAAGAGTGAAAAATTTAAGGGGGTCTGAATACTTTCCGTACCCACTGTATATATATATAATAGGCCCTATATATATAATGTGTGTGTGTGTATACACTGCCCTCCAAAAGTTTGGAAACCCCCCTGGCAAAGTGTGGTTTTGGACGATATCAGCATAAATCCTTATTATTTTTTGGTGCAAATACAATAAAGCAAAGTCCCTTTAAAGGCGGGCGTACACGGTGCGATTTATGCTGTAGTACGAGCTCCCAGGCGACTATTTTCAATCGCGTGGAAATCGTTGATGCTCGTATGGTCGCGGCTCGTATCATGTGCGAGGAATTACTAGCCAAGCAGAGTGCCTTCGACTGACGGAAGCCCGCAAAATTATACGCAGGCGATATGAAAAATAAAGAATGATGTGACAAAAGAGAACTCATGTTTTGCTTGTATCATAGAGCTGTCTCTGTAATAGCCTACTTTTGAGTTCTGACACATCTTTGAATAGACTCCTATTAGCACAGAATCATGACGAATGTTTTTCTCGAGTGACATAAAAATCGCATGCCGATATGACTGTTCACACTGGTGAACACAGCAGTGTGAACATAGCCTATGTGCCTCTAATTTATGGTCAATAGACATTTTTCTGTAACTTCTTCTTCTTCTCTTGGTTATTGGTGGATTGCAAACAACGTTTAGGTGCATACCACCACCTACTGTACAGGAGTGTGTATCATGTCATTTAAGGTGTTCTCTTATTCTGCTCATCAACCCTGTGTCTTTAAAAATGTTTCTGTAACTGTAATTCCTACAGGTTTTTCTCTAACCAGCAGATGGCAGAATTCTGCCCCTAGCACCAAGATCCAGAAACAACTTATATTTAATTTAGACAATCTCTAAAGTGATTTTTTTAAAAATAAAAATGTAATATTTCATAAGCAAACTAATAGTGTAGTTGAGTAATTTTGCAGTAAATATCCTGTAAAAGGTAGGCTATATATGTCAAAAAACATAGCATAAACGTATAGTTGAGAAGTAAAAATAAAGGCTTTATATATCATTTGTATTATTAAATATAAATATANTTTTCTAGGCTATGTAAAATCTGAACCCCAGTGTCAAATTGAACCCCAATATACAGCGTGAACGCAGCGATTCGCCCCTCCAACCCCACTGATCAAACACACCTGAACAAAATCAAGGTCTTCAAGATTAATAGCTACTAGAAAGCTACAAGCAGGTGAGTTTCATCAGGGTTGGAGTGGGCCGTACCTCCTTGGATCTTTAAAAACGCGTGAGCTTTAAACCATTTTTATAGCGTTTGTTGTGGGATTCAGCAGATGTTTTAATACAACAACAGTTTTTCTATTGTAGTTTTGTGTGCCTCATTGCCTGCTCCTTCTACTCACTAATTCAGCGCGTTTTCCAGGAGACTTCAGTGTGAGATCGCCGGTCGAGAAGATGACAGCTCGAGTGTACTGCTCGTTGAGTGTTGTTTTATTGTGTCTGTGTGCATGTTTGAGCACAGCAGACGCTGGAGTTGCAGGTGAGAAGATCTTTTAGCATCATCAGAGTCTGAAGAAATGCATAAATTATGAGCTTTAAACTACGTTTTTGTTACTACGCAATGTGTAGGCCTATCGGATATCAATAAAACGCGATTATTTGTTTCTATAGTCGGTGTATTTTACAAACTACGTGTTTTTCTAGTACTTGTCAGTATTAATGTCAAAACATTTAAATAATAAATAAATTGGGGGAGACCGGGGATTGTCGTAACATGGGTCGGTTGTAACACTTCAAGTTTCTCCAAACAAGTTGCAAATCGCCTGATTCACTTCACACATGCCTGGTTTAGTCCTTATTCCACATGTGAGAAAGTAGAGCCCTGTGGCAGCCACAGCAGATTTTAGAGCAAGACAAACTAATTGATAGAAGTTAATTTTGTTTAATGTTTTGGCTGTAAGGTGAGCTAATTCATGGCTGCAAGACTCTGGGTTAGTTGTAACCTCAATGAAGCATGTTACAGCTTATCCCGAGTACCCCCCTGTGTATATGAGACTGAATGCTGCTAAGGACAGACTAATGCTAACTATCTGTATCATGCAGTGAAGCCTGCTGCCAAACTGCCAGAGCCTCTGGTGATGTCTGCCGCCAAGCCTCCAGTGAAGCTTGTTGCCAGACTGTTCAAGCCTCCAGTGAAGACTGCTGCCAGGCTTCCAGTGAAGCCTGTCACCGACCCGGCCAAGCCTCCAGTGACGCCTGTGGCCGAGCCTCCAGTGAAGCCTGTCACCGAACCGGCCGAGCCTCCAGTGAAGCCTGTCACCGAACCGGCCGAGCCTCCAGTGAAGCCTGTCTCCAAACCAGCCAAGCCTCCAGTGATGCCTGTCTCCAAACCAGCCAAGCCTCCAGTGATGCCTGCCGCTGAGCCCCCCAAGCCTCTGGTGAAGATGGCTGCCCCCAAGCCTGCGGTGAAGATGGCTGCCCCCAAGCCTCCGGTGAAGCTTGTTGCTAGACTGTTCAAGCCTCCGGTGAAGCCTGTCGCCGAACCACCCAAGCCTCCAGTGAGGCCTGCTGCCAAGCTTCCGACGTACGTTGCCGAACTGCCCAAGCCTCCAGTGAAGCCTGCCGCCAAGCCATGGCATCATTTCGCTCTTGTCACCAAATAAATTTTAATAAGATATCTTTGTGTTAGGGTTTTTTTTTTCCATGAAAAAATGCTTTATTGAACAGTTGGGGGTTTTTTGTAATGCCAGGGTTCCTGAAGACCCAAACACACAAAACATGAAAGACCTTTTTTCCATCCTCTCCAGGAGCTTGGCAGCAAAAGGTTCAAAACAGTTGTCAGCAAAAAATGACCATGATGGGAAAGCTTTTTACTGAACTACCAGATGTAGTGTAGGGTGATGCTAATGTGAAAAGAGAAATTGGTTATGTTAATTAGCAAGTCAAGGTAACAAAGTACTGCTAAACTATGTAATTTGTGTTAGGATGGATTTTCATGCAGGTATGATTCTGTGGGGAGTGAAATTTAAGGTTGGAAATGTTTTATGACTTTTTTTGGGGGGGGGATAATGCAAGAACAGCGCCCTAATGATCACGAGGGAATGGTCTGCACAGCATTACACTTTAGCAGCAGTGGTTATAGTGGAGAGGGAGATGTGCTGTCTAATCGGCTGTGGTCAGTTCACGTTTGCCTCAATGTGATCACCAGCGCTCCTTGTCAGTGTCCTCCATACAGCGGTGATAAAGCAATTGAACACAACCAAGAACCCACAAAACAGTGCTGGGTAAAAGTTAAGTGTAACTGAAACCCATGTTACAATTCTATTCATCACGAGCAGTTTCCATGTTTCATTAACAGGTTTGTTGACATTTTGGCCACTTTTTTTTCACTTTAGTGTGTGTATATTAGCAGTCAAACTTTTTGGTTAATACAATAAAGTTAGTAAGTTATGAGCCACCACAGTCATTCAAACATTCAATGTTATTTGATATTTATTTTCAAATTCAAATGTCTACCACTCGAAGTAGATTTTTTTTAATCAAAATCATATCGTATTATTACATAATGACATGTCCCAGTGTTTCCTACACCTCAGTTAACTGGTAAGTAACTTCTTACTGAACTGCAGTTTATGTAATTAGATGGACAGACTTTTGCCCTTTTAATTAGTTAAGTGTGTAAGCAAGGTACAAAACTTGTCTCTGGATATTTAAAAATAAAACATATCAAATAGTTACAAAAAATCTACTTCGAGTGGTGGACATTTGAATTTGAAAATAAATATTATCAAAGAATTTATATAGTCCTAAAGGGACTTTGATAGTGTTCAAGCTATTGAACAAACGCCTCTTTCACCATGTATTTTTCCTCTTCCTCTGTTGGTAAAGCAGGGAGTCTTGTGTTTGGTTGTCAAGCCAGCCAATCAGAATTTAGCAGCCTCATCTCTGATTGGCTGGAATTGTGGCACATTGTAATGCTCTGTTGTGTTGAGCACGCGAGCCATCGGCGATTGAGAGCACTCAGTGTGGGTATCAGGAGAGCAAGCAAGTGAAACATTGCACACGCGAAAGAGAACATCTGCGCACATCCAAATAAACTTCTTTTAAATGCAAAATTGATTTTCATTCGCTCAAAATACTTTTTTTATTTGCGAGACGAACATTTCTCCGCAAAACTCAGTTCACGTGCGTGCGTGCCCTTTTGCGCGCTCAAAATATGTTCTTGCGCGCGCGGAATTGTGGCAGAAATGTAATTCCATACCAGTAGTGGGTCTTTCATGCAGAGAACTCTCCTCATCTTTGCATAATGATGCATTTAAAAGTTAAGTCAAGTCAAGTCAAGTCTGCTTTATTGTCAATTCTTCCACATGTACA
>RJVU01017658.1:11940-23902 GCA_003731715.1 Anabarilius grahami
TTGTATTTATTATGAGTGTTTTTTAAATTGAATGTTTTGTGATGAATTTTATTGGTAATTTTTTTTTACTTGTAATGAATTTTATGTATTGTAATGAATATTTTTAACTTGTAATGAAATATTTATTGGTAATGAGATTTCTTTTTTAACTTGTAATGAATTTTATTTATTGAATATATTTTTTTAAACTTGTAATGAATTTTATTTATTGAATATATTTTTTTTTAACTTGTAATGAATTTTATATATTGGATATTTTTAACTTGCAATGAGTTTTATTTATTGGTAATGATTTTTTTTTTTACTTATAGTGAATTATATTTGTAATGAATATTTTTAACTTGATGAATTTTATTTAAAATAAAAGGCTGTGTGCAGCATTTTAACGGACTCTGGCTGCTCGTATTTCCTGCACGGTCTGTGTGTGTGCTTTGCATATTTTAAGTTACTTGTAATTCATTACAACAAAATTTGATTACATTAATATAAAGTTCGTTTATATTAATTGTGACTGACTCGTAATCTCTTTTATGTGGGTTTTCTATTATAAAACCAATATTGCAACTGGCCAATGAGAAGTTAGAATTCTGCATAACTAATGAGCCGTCATTCGGAGTCTTCCGGTCCAGCTGTTGTTTCAGGTGAGCGGGAAATATTTCAATATAAGTAATTATTAGATTAAATATCTAAATGCGTGTGTGTTAACAAGATGATGCAGTTAAACTTAAGTTTAAATGTCTATAACTGATGAAACATGAATAAAATGTTAAGGTCCATAAGCATTACGATAATAACGAGGGAACTGCAGGAGAATGTGTAACGGTTTCTGTCTTCCATCTAATTTGCTTTGTTTAAAATATTGACTGGTATCCCCAGTAATGTTATTTTGACACAAACATGAACAAAAAGCACAATTTAATATGAAAAATGAGCCTGCTACACTGCATGGTCGTGATTGAACATCGCCTCTCAGGACTCGTAATGTCCGTTAATATCTAGTTCATTCATATTCGACGCCGGAGGGCGCTGAAGTCCACCAAAGGAGAATAGTCATGAAACAAGAATCGTTGCAGGACAGCTAAAGCTATCAATGAATAAAAAGCTGGTAGAGACATGACTTATGAAACATGAAAACAATAATAATAATAAAAAATGTGACGATGGTGTGTGTGTTCTTTAAGTCATCTCGGGTAGTATTTTCCTAAGAATAACGGTGTACTTCAACATAGCCTTTATCACTAACGTTGTAGAATACTAACGTTGGATAAGTTAAATGTATTTTCCGCCTCGTTTTGTGACAAGAATCCGATCGAAAACGGAAGTTATTTAAAACACTCGACGGAGTTTTGAGAAAAAAAATTGTATTGGCATGTGTTGACGATCACGTCACGGCGATCAAGGGCACTTTTACTGCAAACCGCTGCTTACCAGACAAACTAATAATGCCACTTGGTTACATTTATGAATAAAAAACGAATTGATATCCATGCATGTATATTATCTTATCTATTTGTCCCTTTCGCTTGTGTGTTAACAGTTCGTTGCTACAGCTGTGTAAGTATTTGATTGATAGCCTCACAGTTTCTCAGTATTTGCAGTTATTATGGTAAAAACCTACATCCATTCCTAAATTGTATAACAGCAGAATGAATTTCAGAGATGAAGATCATCTAGACAATTGTAATGTTTTTCTTACATTCACCTACTTTGTTTCCATCTAGAAACTTTTGTGGTAAATAAATACAACACCAATAAGATTCAGATTAGTCAATAATATATTTAAGACTTTAAAGTTCTTTGATGTCCATCCATACAGACCTGTGTAATATACTCATATATTGACTTGTATAATAGTGAATTATATGTGATTTCTTATTTTTCTCCCTTTTAATTTTATGTGAATCCATGTCTGTAAAATCTTCCCAGGTCATTGCATCCTTTGCGGTAAGTAATTGTTTTAAATTACTGTCACATTCTTAGTATTTGCACAATAATATAATTGCAATTTACATCAGCATATTTCTCAACATGTAATAATCTGTTTTGTTAAGCACTTAAAGGGATAGTTCACCCAAAAATAAAAAGTTCTGTCATAATGAACTCACCCTCAAGTTGTTCCAAACCTGTATGAGTTTTACACAAAACAAGATATTTTGAAGAATGTGGGCAATTGAACATCAAACGGTCCCCAGACTTCCATTGTATTTTTTTATTTTTTTTTTTTCATACTATGAAAGTCAATGGGGGCCAGCGTTTAGCTGAAGAAAGAAACTCATACAGGTTTGGAACAACTTGAGGGTGAGTTAATTATGACAGAACTTTTTATTTTTATGTGAACTATCCCTTTAACATTTGAATAACATTTTTGGGTATTAGATCAAGATTACTTGTTTCATATATTATTATTTCATATATCTATTAGATTTCGGATCTTCTCCACTGCCTCTTCTCCACTGCCAACTGCCATCTGCACCTTCATTTTAAGGTAATTCATTTATTCAGATTCACCTCATTAATACTCAAATTAGCAGTATCGTTTTCATGGTTTGTTTCTGAGAACTGTATTAATTCTCACTAGCTTTTTATTTCTTTTCATTTATCCATAGGATTGAGGCTGCTTTGGCTGTCTATGCAAGTAACACACATAACATATTAATCAGACACATCAGTCATATCTTTAAATTGATTTATTCACAATTCTACATGTCCTGTAGGCTAACATAGACATTGTTGTCTTAGTCTTTAATGTATGCAATATTGTGAGGCTTTACACATTTAGGCATCGGTAGAAATTACAGTGAAGTAGAGCAACACAATTCTGGATAAATTGAGAATCACAATTTGCGAGGGGGTTTAAATCGAGATCACAATCTTTTAATAAGGAATCATTTGTGTGAGATGTGACCAAAACTGTCTTTTTTCCCTACAGTAGATTGGACATCTTTATTTCCATCTATGTAAGAACTATTTTTAAATTTAACAGTGGAACATCTTCACTAAAAAAAATCCAGTTAATTTCATACAAGTGTAATTCAAGTCATGTGTTAAAAATGTTGATTTACTGCATTTTGTATTTATTACATTATTCTCTCTCTGTATAGTAAGTAACCACTTTAGAAATTGAGTAGAATTATTATTATTATTATTATTATTATTATATTTGCACAATTAACTATTTATTAAAGTTTTAATTAAGTGCAATTTTGTATNNTTTCCTGTTTTCTGTAAAGAATGTAATTAACTTCTAATTTTTCTGCGTGTGTGTGTCTCTGTGTGTGTGTGTCCTTTACTGTCCTTTACTGTCCGGTCCTATCTATGCCTTTATATCCATTTTTCACTCAAACTTTTATCTTGCTTGAAACTCTACCTCTCGCCCATTCTATTCTTTCTCTTCAAAACCCAAAAACTTGCTGGCTGCTATCCAAAAACGCTGCTGCACTGCTTGCTGCTTCGCCTGCTTGCACACCAAACGCAAACCCCAACATGCAAAAACCAAAACGCATAAACCCCAAATGCACATGCCAGCTTGCTATCGCATCTTAAAAATTAAAGAGCCAGACCCAACCCAAGATTCTTTGAATCCCCAAAACTCTCTGAAAACCAATAACTATTTGAAAAACTTGACTGAGAAGCTGAAAAAACTTGAACATCTAACCCAGGTGAGAACAATCAAATACAGATTCAGAAAGAGTGAAGGAGAAATTTCCAGATTTCACTACGTTGGAATACCAACTCTGTTAAAGTACACAATAATTTTTTTAAATTAACCTAACTTTGCATTATTTCATTTTATTGTTGTCCTGTTGTATATAGAATATTTCTGTGTATCTGATTGCATAAAAGGCATTGTCTTTATGATCTAATTCAAGTATCAGTAAATATCAATATTTCTATCCATTACTCACAAGTATTTGCTTGATTGCCAGTGTTGAAACATCACCATGCCAAGAAAAGGAAAGAAGAGTGAATCTCAGAAACAGCGCAGAAAGCTAGAAGCTTCAAGTGGCACCAGTAGCGGTACCAACTCTGTATCAGGTATGAATGATCCAAACCCATATGTTCTGTCTGTTGCAGCATCCCACTGTCAAAGCGATCCTAGGTACAGCCTTAACTCCAGAGGCCGCCAGTGTACTTGCAATTCCTTAATGTTTCTAGCTGTCCATAATGAACATAACGAGCTACTCACTTTCAATTTAGATCGCATTTTGCAGAAAGGTGATGCACTTTACATTACTGTCAGAAAAACCCTGCTGCGCAAAAAAAGATTTGTGAGTAATTTTTTAAATTTTGACGAACTACCAAACACAATTAAGACAGACTCAGACTGGTACAGCATCCTGAAACATCCTCAGAGGTTTGGATTTCTAAAAGATTTACCTGCTGTAGGCGTGTATGAAAATCTTGAGAGTACTCTGCAATGTCTCAGCGCTGATGTAACTGATGCGTTACTATTGTGCAAGGACTCATGTATCGCTGTATTCAGAGATCGTTCAGGGAGGTTTGGTTTCTTTGATTCTCACTGCAGAACAACAGATGGCTTGTTTACTGATGAAAGCACAGGTACGGCCGTGATGTTGACCTTTTTCCATTTAGAAGACATGGTAGAGAGGCTGCTACTGATGTTTCAATGGTGTTTCCAAGCAAGAGATGAGCAACAGTTTGAACTGCTGCCTGTATCATTCACAAAAAGAACAACTGCAAGCAGTGTACATTCTGAAGTCTCCCTGAACTGCTGTGAGCTTGAACGTGATGTGCAACCATCCGTCTATTTTGAGAACAAAGCTCTGTCAAACAAAGAACAATGCAGGTCTTCTGATGTCTCACAACAGTCTGTTCAAGTACTAGATCCAGTTCAACAATCATCTGAGACTACTGTTATTGGAGCTACATCAACTAATGAACATTTGACTTATCAAGATAAAATGGAAGTTCACCAATATTCACAATCGACAATAGCAAAAGTGCGTTCTGAAGTCTCCCTGGACTGCTGTGAGCTTGAACGTGATGTGCAACCATCCGTCTATTTTGAGAACAAAGCTCTGTCAAACAAAGAACAATGCAGGTCTTCTGATGTCTCACAACATTATGTTCAAGTACTAGATCCTGTTCAACAATCATCTGAGACTACCGTTATTGAAGCTGCATCAGCTAATGAACAAGCACACTTGACTTATCAAGATAAAATGGAAGTTCACCAATATTCACAATCGACAATCAAGCAAACAGAAAAACTGAACAAGACTCGAAAGCAAAAGGCTTACTATATAAAATGGCGGAAAGAAATGGTTCACAGGCGAGGTGTATTTGACAAAAAACAAGCTACACGTAACGTCTATGATTATAAAACAAGTAGTGAATGCAGGAAAAGACATAAACAAGCCATGAAGAACAAATATTGGAATAATATGGTTTACAGAGAACAACACAAACAAGCAATGAAAAACAATTATAAAAAAATTAATGAATACAGAGAGAAAAAAAAGGCTTATGCAATTCACATGTACATAAATAATGAACAATACAGAAGGGGGAAAAAGTCTAAAATAACATTTAATTACATAAATGATGAACAATTTAGACAGAGACAAATTAACTACATGATTCAAAATTACAGGAAAGATGAAAATTTCAGACAGAGACATAAGAACTATGTAGTTCTAAAATATAAGAAAGACGAAAATTTCAGACAGAGACAAAAGAACTATATTATAACAACTTACAAGAACAATTCTAAATTTAAGGAACAGCATCTGCAATATCATCTTGATAGATATTTAAAGGATCCAATATTTAGGCAAAAGCAAAAAGACCATTATACAAACCGATGCAAAAATGATCCTAACTTCTATGAAAAAAGGAAGAACATTTTTAAAGAACTTTATCACTGTGATGCACATTTTATGGCTCGTCAGAAACAGTATTATTTATTCAAATCTAAAAACAAAATATCTGCACGCAAGGCACTTCACAAAATACGTTGTGCACAACACATACAGCACAAATACAAAAAAAACGATCTGATGCGCCAACAGAGAGACACCTTACAAAATATACAACCTGACGTAGTACAAGATCCAAGTGTGTTAAGAGCCTTAAATACTTTTAGAAATGTTATAACACAGGGCCCAACTTATGTCTGCACATGCTGTGCCAGAGCACTCTTCTCAAATCAAGTCAAATCATGTGATCGTGAGCGCTATCAGAAGAACCCGACAGTTGCTTCAGTATGCTTGACTGGAAACTATGTTCACATCTGCTCTGACTGCCCTGATCAGTGTCCCTTAGAGCACAGGAAAAGAGAGTGGATCTGTCACTGCTGCCATACAACACTATTGAGAGGTATAATGCCAGACATTGCCCTAGTCAATAAGCTTCAGTTCACTCCCATTCCTCCAGAACTCTGCGATTTGAATGTTCTTGAAAGACACGTTATTGCAAAGTACATTCCCTTTGCTAAAATTATAACACTTCCGAAAGGCCAACAAAGAGCAATAAAAGGCGCCGTGATTTCAGTTGCATCTGAAGTAGAAACAACAGTAAATTGTTTACCCAGACCAAGAACTGAATCACAACTGCTTACAGTGAAACTGAAAAGACGTCTGTGTTACAAAGGCCACTATCAATTCCAAACTTTGAACATACAAAAGGTTTTGTCTGCTTTAAGAAAGCTAAAAGAAATCCATTCAGAATATAAAGATATCTTCATTAATGCAGCACTCTCTGAAGAAGAAATGTTTAATGAGCATGAACAGTATGAAAATGACATCAGTGCTCCTGATGAGGAAATGGATATCGAGAACAGGAGCCAGAGCCAAAGTGAGAACACTGAAGAACAGAGTAATGAGAATGAAAACAATGACGACAATACTGAAGATGAGCAATCTAGAGGCTTGGCTTTGGATACATGTCTTCAGCCCCCAGATCTTGGCCAGCAGCTGTTGTCTTATGATGATGGAATATTTTGTATTGCCCCAGCAGAGAGAAACAGTCCTGTAAACACTTTCAAAATTCCTAAACTTGAGTCTATGGCGTTTCCAGTGCAGTTTCCGGATGGCAAGAACACCTTTGATGAGCCTGGTCGAGAAAAATATGTTTCACCCAGCCGATACTTTAACACAAGGCTATTCTCTATTGACAATCGTTGTGCAAAGGATACCAACTATCTCTTCTTTGCTCAGTTCACCACTGAAGTTAACTTAGCCACCTCTAGTATGAGTATTCAGCTCAGAAAGTCAAAACCCATGACACGTGATGGACGCCGAATAAACTGTTCACTGCTGCAGGACAAACAAGAATTACAAAATCTTCTAATAGATAAGGAAGCTACACGTTTCATGCAACCATTAAGAGGGACACCAGCTTACTGGGAGAAAACTCTCCGTGATTTGTTTGCTATGCTGAGACAGCTGGGCACTCCCACATTTTTCTGTACATTTAGCGCTGCTGAGATGAGATGGCCTGATGTGATTACTGCTATTAAGGCACAACAAGGTGAAACTGTGAACTTCGCTGATTTAGACTGGTCACAAAAATGTGAAATCCTGAGAAGCAACCCAGTCACAGCCATGCGGATGTTTGAAAAACGAGTTGAAGCCTTAATGAGAGATTTGATTAACTCACCTGCTCGACCTATTGGTGAGGTAATTGACTTTTTTTACAGAGTGGAATTCCAACTACGTGGCTCTCCACACATTCACTGCTTATTTTGGGTGAAAGATGCTCCAGAGTTTGAAAAAGATCAAGACCAGGACGTGTGTGACTTCATTGATAAATACATCTCATGCAAATTACCAGACCCAAACAAAGACCCGGAACTACATAAAATTGTAAGTGAAGTACAGATGCACAGTCGTAACCACTCGAAATCCTGTAGAAAAAACAAGAAGCACTGCAGGTTTGGATTTCCTAAACCACCCATTAACAGGACCATGATATCCCGCCCCAGGCCTCCTCCTGTAGATCAGTCTGATGAAGGGAATGAATCTGAGGAAAGAAATTATGCCAGCATTGCAAAAGAACAGCTACAGAAGGTGTGGGATCTACTGAATGACTCAACTAAGAGTTTTGATTGTATTTCACAGCTACTTCATGAAGTAAACATGAACTATGAAGAATATGAAAAATACATCGACACTCTTTCTACATCATGTTCAATATTTATGGAAAGAAGACCACAGGACTCCTGGGTTAATGGCTACAATCCACTGCTGTTAAGAGCCTGGAATGCAAACATGGACATCCAGTTCATTCTAAACCCCTACAGCTGTATCATGTACATTCTCTCATACATCTCAAAAGCTGAACATGAGATGAGTGATTACCTAAAGAAAGTAATAAAAGACTCAAGCAATGATAACCTATCTGACCGCGAGAGCATGAAGCAGGTCATGAACGCATATTCAAAGAACAGAGAAGTCAGCGCTCAGGAGGCAGTTGCTCGCACATGCAGTTTGAAATTGAAATCATCATCACGTGCTGTCATATTTATACCTACTGATGACAACGCTGTAAAGATGAGTTTGCCGATGAAGAGCTTGCAGGCAATGGATGATGACATAGAGAATGTGTGGATGACTGGATTGCCAGACAGATACAAGGCCAGACCAAACAGACCTGAATTTGAGAATATGTGCATGGCTGAATTTGCAAGTGAATACCGCATTGTTTATGCAGGTCGGACAAAAGGTAAAAATGTTTTGCAACTTCAAAAAAAATTGGGGTACATACAGAAAAGAACAAGGGGAAAACCTGCTGTCATACGATATGCTCGTTTTTCAGAGCAGAAAACCCCAGAAAAATTCTATGGGACTCTTCTAAAACTTTACTTGCCATATCACTCAGATGAGCAGCTGAAGTCCACAAGATTTCCAACATATGAATCATTTTATGCATTTGCTTCAGTAAAACTACCAGGAACTGATGAAGTGCAGCGTGTGTGCAAGATTGTCAATGAAAACCGTGAGAAATATGAAAAACATAACGAGGCTATTGAAAAGGCAATTGAGGATTTTGAACAAAATGGTCCAGTTGAAGATGCATGGACTACACTGGCTCCAGCAAATGAACTGATCCGATTGGAGAGCATTTCGGAACGTGAACCCAGTGATCCTAATGATGTGAACGAGCAAGAAAATATTCCTGGATACACAGCATCTGCCTCTGTCAGTAACACAGCTATGCCGGTAATGGAAACTGCCCAACTGAATCCTGCACAGATTCGCAAAATGTATCAGAGCTTGAATCAAACACAAGCTTCCATATTTTATGCTGTGCGAGATTGGTGCAAAAGATGTGTTTCTGGTGAAAACCCACAACAATTTCTGTATTTTTTGAATGGAGGAGCCGGAGTTGGTAAATCACATGTAATTAAATCTATTTATGCAGAAGCAACCAAGATTTTGCGCAGGCTTCCATGCATTCGAGAGCATACTGACATTTCCAAGCCAACCATTCTTTTAACAGCATTCACAGGTACTGCTGCCTTTAACATCTCAGGTAAAACATTACACTGTCTTCTGAAACTCCCAAGAAACTTGAAGCCTCCATACCAACCCCTGGGAAACAGCTTGGATGAAATCAGAGCAGACCTTTCTAATGCACACATTTTAATTATTGACGAAATATCAATGGTGTCAAAGCAGTTGTTTGCATATGTGAACTGGAGACTGCAACAGATTAAAGGAAACAAGAAAGCTTTTGGTGGATTATCTTTATTAGCGGTAGGAGATTATTATCAGTTACCACCCGTGGGAAGAGCAAAACCACTCTGTGTGTATGAGGACCATGTGCTGGACTTCTGGAAAGATAATTTTCAAATGATTACGCTGACACAGATCATGAGACAGAGAAATGATCTTGCATATGCTGAGCTGCTCAACAGGCTGAGAGTAAAAAAGAAGCACGAGAAGCTGAATGATGCAGACAAATGCATGTTAGAAGCTGTAATAAGGTCCACCCCTGAAGAGTGTCCCTCTGATGCATTACACATTTATGCAACCAATAAAGAGGTAGACAATCATAACACTGAAGCCATATCCTCTCGCTTTTCAAATATTATTAACATTGATGCACATGATTACAAAAAAGATCCACGAACAGGTGAAATGAAAAGGCAAGCCGCACCATTAAAAGGAGACAAATGTGGCCTTATTGACAAACTTCAGATTGATATTGGAGCACGAGTGATGTTAACCAGAAATATTGATGTAGAAGATGGACTGGTTAATGGTACTTTTGGCAAGGTGGCAAAAATAACAGCCAATACCCGAGATGGATCTGTACAGTTAATTGGTCTTCATTTGGATAATGTGACTGCTGGACAGAAACATCGCAACAAAGCACCTAATGGAGACGACAACATTGTCTATATTGAGAGGTCAGAGGAACCACTTAAAAAAAAGGGGACAGTTCGAAGGCAATTTCCCATGAAGCTTGCTTTTGCATGCACCATCCATAAAGTGCAAGGAATGACAACTGATTGTGCTGTTGTTTCTTTGAAGCACATATTTGAACCAGGCATGGCATACGTTGCACTCAGCAGAACAACATCACTCAGTGGATTGCACATCACTGACTTTGATGAAAAGAAAATTTTCTGTGATCCAGAAATAAGCGCCTCCTTAGAGAACATGCCAAAAGCGGCTTTTCACAATATCCAGCCCATCCTACATATTGTACAGGATTCCAAACTGAATTCAGCTCTTAAAATCATTCATCACAACACAGAGGGACTGGAATGTCATATGGATGATTTAAAATGCCACCATGAACTTTTATTGGCTGATGTTTTGTGCCTCACTGAAACACATCTGTCAGGCTCAGCTGTTTCAGAAAATCTACATCTGGATGGATACACCATGTACAAACGCAACAGGCATGCATCCTACACAAACTATGGACATTTGGCGAACAAGAATGGTGGTGGAGTGGCCATTTATGTGAGGGACGGTTTTCAAGTTTGTCCTCTGATGTATATACAGAATGTTACTGACTTGGAATATTTGGTTTTGAAGATAGAAGCCCCCAAACAAGCACTTCTTGCTGTAATCTACAGACCACCCAGTTATAATTTAACAGAGTTTTTGGCACAACTGAACGCCCTCTTGACATCTCTGGAGATCATCGATTTCAAACCTCTAATTGTTTGTGGCGACTTCAACGAAGATGAGTTGTCTCGTTGCAACAAACCTATTCTCAATTTGTTTGAAGATAAAGGATACACACAGTTAATCAGCACCGGAACTACAGAAAACAACACTCTTCTGGACCCTGTGTTCATAAGCGGCACACATTCAAATGTCAGAGCTGGAGTACTACAGACATATTATAGCTATCATGATCCTGTGTATTGTGTTTTAGAATAGATACAAATCTGCATTCAACATTGCTATAAAATAACATAATGATTTTAATAATAATGCTAATACAAATGCAAATATACAACAACTGACTTACTACACTGTTTACTTTGTCTACTTCTTGTGTGCTTGTGTGTGTGTATGTGTTAGATATAAACTGTGTGTGTGTGTGTGTGTGTCTGTCGGATAAGGAATGAATGGAGAGTGAATGTCCTTTCCTAGGATCGCCACCTTGACGTGGTGGAAAGGCTTGTGTGTTCCAGTGATCCCAAGAGTGAGTTATTCTTTTTACTTCAGTTTGGCACGCTTAAGGGTGAGGTTCCAGACTAAGCGCGATCCAAATGGGTATTTACTGATTAAAATTATATTTTAAACATAATTACTTGATTTTGTCTTTCTTGATCATTTTACAGCAATGAAAAAATACGGTTGCTAGGGTACTCTGTTTTGTTGCTAGGGAGTGGCTTGGTAGCTACCAATGATGATACTCCAAAGGCTGCTTGCCAATATAAATCAAACCCTATGTCTCTACGATGTTCTGATGTAGAGATATATATTTTGCAAAACGGTTGCTAGGGTACTCTGTTTGGTTGCTAGGGAGTGGC
>RJVU01017812.1:0-11982 GCA_003731715.1 Anabarilius grahami
GAAACAATTACCAATTGTAAAAAGCGCTATATAAATAAATAAATTTGACTTACTGACTTGTTACCATCGCAAACTATAATCCCCATTTTATTGTGTACAAGCCAAATGTGGCAAAAAGAGCAATAACCCTTCTACTCCATTCGAGTTGTGTGGCTGAAACTGATAATGTTTATTTTATTTTTTTTCATTTGAAATTCATACTTTAAATGGATAGCGATTTTATTCAACTTACCCTCCTCAGCCATCTTGTTCTTGAGAACCACTGCCAGGCTCTGCAACCATGTGCAGTGTTGTGCCATCTCCAATACCAAAATGCTTTTTTCCTCTTGCAGTCGCATCGCCAACATCACTTGGTCATGCAATTGTTTCTTGATTGAAATGTTGGCTAAGAATCAATAACAGTTGTATGTATGCATGAGACAATCTTGCATAATAGCATTGCAATGTTTTGTAACTACAAATGTACTTTTTTATCAAATTGATACATAATAAGAAAACATCTAAGGCATGCATGTAACATATTGAGTGTTGTAATATTCATTTAGTTTATGTGTGTTTTTTCAGTATAGTCTATACAGCAGAACTGTAAATAAATTCTTGAGAAGCATCTGAAAAATGACATACCACTGCCATGAACCTCCCACGGCCATATTTGAGACACACTGCTCTCTCCAGTAAGGGAATGCTCCACAGCAGCTACATCAATGTTTGTGGCAGTGTCTAGTACAAGACCATTGTATTTCTGGATCTCCTGAAGGAGGAGCTTTTTGTCTTCTGCCAGCTTCCTTCGAAGGTGGTGGCGAAACTTGCTGCTGTCTACAAAAACATTAAGTACAGGGATAGAGGTTTGTGACTGTTCAATAAGAAAAAATTATATTGCTCCCAAAATGTGAAAGCAAAACTGCAGTAACTGAAAACTGAAGTATGTGAAAATTATAATTTACTTTGGCAAACAGGTAACTCAAAGGTCTAGTGTGTAACATTTAGGGTGATCTATTGGCAAGAATGGAATATTATATACATTATATATTAATAATAATTATTAATAGTATTACTTTATGTACACACTTTATGTAGTTACTTTAAAAAAAAAAAATAAATAAATACATAAAAAGTATAATAATACTATTACAATTTAAAATAAAAAAAGTGTTAAAAATACATTTTATTGAACATTTAAAAATACAATGCCAATATTTACTTGTTTTCTTTTTTATATGGATTTTCAACAATTTCAAACCTAAAATCACAAAGCTTTTTTGGTGGGTTGCCAGGAAGTAAGTATATACACTGCCAGTTATAGCACTGCCAAGTGAAGCGTGTCAGTGAATGTAACAGTTTTGCATTTTGCTCAGAAACAAGCATTCAGTTACAAAAGGAAATCTTATACAGTATTACAATTAGTCTATCTAAAATGGTGATTGTGAGAGGTGAGGGGAGCTGGTTGCAATCTACAACCTCACTGCTAGATACCAGTAAATTCTACAGACTGGACAATTAAAGAACAGAATTCAATGATTGAGCTTAACTGCTACAGCATTATATGCTAATTATATGTATTTGTTGGTGGAGTAGGATGCATACAGTAGCTTGATTTCATCAATCTATTATATTATATAGTTATACCATTCTGGCGGTAGAGAGTTTGCTTCCGCTGCCTCACACTAAGGTAAAGGCCCTCAATTGACTGCGGAAGTCCTCTGTGTGTGGTGCCTTGAGTGGCATGAGATGTATCTGGTGTCTCTGTAGAATTAAGAGTGAAAACAAATTCACTGTTAAAACAACACAGAACTGTTTCAGTGTTTGAATTTATACATAAAACTCATTTTAATCCAACTTCATTGAACTTGGTATGTGCATTTCCAGCAGGGAAACTGGAATATAAAATAAACCAGACATATATATGTGGCATAACATTGGATGGTGGTCTTTGGTGGCAGGTGATGTCACCAACTGTTGTAATCCATTGATGATAAGCCTACTATCTTTGGCTGCTCTTTAATATCAAACTTAAAATTTCAAATAGTAGTGAAAAAGGAAATTTGTTGTTTCTTTTATCTGCTTATGCTTACCATCAGCTGCCCATTCCTTCACATCAGAAAGCCACTGTGACACCAATTCATCTGTGCAATGTAGCTCTGTTTTGAGTTCAGCTAGCCTTGCAGTCTCATCCTGGAGTCTCTGACAAGTCTGATAAACAGTGTTAATAATACAATCATCAGGATTAAAACTTGCCAAGTGCACACAACAAAAGGACACACAAAACAATTAATAGTAGACTTACCTTCACATATCTTGTGGAAAGTGCCTGATGTAGAGAGAGACTTTTTTTGTGGTTCCACCCCATCGCATGCAAAGTAACCATGTCCACCCGTGCTGTTGAAAGCAAATAATGAGGTTATGATGCTTAATCTAATAAAAGTATGTAGGAATTTTGCAAACACTCTGATCACCTGCTTTGGACATATATTTGGTAGTCAGGGCACAACGTGACAGGTAGCTGTTCACTTGCTCCACCTCCTCTCCGGCTGTTGTTCCTGCTCCTTCCTGGTTCCTACCACTCCATTTAATCTGTTAGTAAAGGGTGGAAGAAATTCAAATCAATTCAAGTCAATTTTATTTATATATCCCAATACCACAAATTGCCTCAAAGGGCTCTACAATCTGTACAAGAAATTGTTAAGCAAAAGGCTACCTAGTATAGTGATTGTAAACATTACAAATGTACATATGATGCAAATATATTATACATACCTCACACTTTGTAGCATGGGCTCGAGCATGCATTATGCTGAGGAAGGGTTTCATTTCGGTGAGCTCCTGAAGGGCAGGAAGGACTCGAGCAGCTTTCTCCAAGTATGGCCAGTATTTGCAAGCCACATCCATAGCAAAGAATTTTGCCTTGGCTGGCACGAGCTCCTTCTGAAGATACAGGGGGTAGGCAAATATCTCCCCCCTGTACATATTAAGGGCTTTCAGAAGGAACCCATGGCGACACACAGCAACCTCCATCCCCTCTTCATCCAATTTGGAAGCCCTCCTTGAAGTCTCCCTAGCTGCTGTCCACTGGGAGTCCCCACATGTGCCTCTTCCCTGTGTCTATGACACACATAACAAACACAACAAATCAAATAAAAGCAATGGTGTCTTACCATATATAGCATTTATTCTCTCAATTAGATTTTAGAGTAGTTGGTAGGCAGAAGTAGTTGAAGTGGGGAGGAAATCAAGGTCGGACACATATGGTTATTTTTTTAACAACTATTTTGTCAAGTTAAGATTAAAACTTGCATTTCTCACTGCTTTCTGTATGGTGTCGACAAATGTAGACACCGCACTGTCTTCAGCCACAAAGAGGCCTTCAAAAAAACCAGGATCATCAGAGCTGGGGAAGAAAGACAAATAGAGAATCCATCCATTACATATATAAAGTAAATAAATAAATCAATAAAAAGACTGAAACAAAAACCACCTTGTGTTTCGTTGAAAGCGATATAGCTTTCTGTTCCCATCGGCGGAAACAGCCAACATTTCTGGCATGCAGGCTGGGCAGGTGAAAGGAGCACTACAGCAGAGCTGGTCTTCTTCAAAAGAAGCGTAGGAAAACTCCAAGAAGCTCCGCTGCAGTGCATCACCGTTGATATGTCCAGACTGGAAGATATATAGAAAGAAATAGTATTTGTGATGTTGTCTGCTTATGGAAAGACATGTTATAAGTAATAACAGTAATAACAATCACACTTACTCTTCCTCCACACTTAGTCCGATGCTCAAGCAGCTTTGCAAAGGCTTGTCTGGAGAATCCTGGAGCGATGACCTTAAGCTCCTGAAAGGAGCTCAGGAGGTCCAGTGTATACAGCATTAAATTGCTGACAGAGGCTGGCCAATATCCACTCCTAAGGAGGTCCTTCGAATCAGGAGTCCACTGCTGCTGGCATGTTTGACATTCATACAGTGGCTGATGCAAGTCAAAACGCCCTTGAAACAAAAAAGTAAATTTAAAAAATAATAAATACACATTTACCACATACTTTATTTTACAACAGTTAGTTCATTCTGCACATTGTGAATGGTTGAGAGACATTGCTTAAGTTCCTATAATCCCAGTATAGCACTCATACTTCTTGAGAAGTCTCACACCTACATTGTTTACATTTGTCTAATTCACCAAATTCCAAACAGCTGTGTCAATTGGACTTCATCCTGGAAGCATGCAAAGGATGTCACTGCTTTGCAACAGCTAACTATTTTTTTGTTTGCAGAGGACAAAAATAAAAAGATGTCTGTCTTTGTTCCGGTTAATGTCAATACCATGGGTGTTGAAGGGCACAATGTCACAGCACACCAGAGTGAAAAACATCAAATCTAAAATAGAAATCTAAATAGTGTATTGTTTTTACCATTGATGGTAATCAAAATCACTGGTTTGCCTGGTAATACAGTGAAGTTTGTGCCTTCACAGGAGCAGTCTGTCACCTTCACAGTTGGCAAAATGCAAGCTGGCAAAAAGAATGAAAACCACTAATTTAGATGATCTGTAACTGGCTGCTGACACACATGAACAGCAAAATTAGGACTTTCATGTGAACGTACCTTGCTCATGGGTGCAATATCCACCATCTCCTTTAATGATGCATGAGGTTGGAGGAATGGCTTCAAAAACCCATGAATCACACTTTCCCTGTTGTGGAGAGGCTGTTTTTTGTGATGCAATACATCACAGTCCCCACAGAACCAATCCTCAGGAAGACACTCTCTGCACCTATAGAGAAAATTTAAAAAAAAAACATTCTAATATAATACATTATTTCAGGTGAATAATTTATTTCAAATTTACTTTGATTAGTTCTGATTTAATTTTATAGGACTGCACAGTAGCTCAGTGTTTAGCACTATCACCTCACAGCACAAAGATCCTTTATTTACTTTTCTCATTAATGTGGTTTTCATCTGGGTATCCAAGTTTTCTACCATTCCACAAGACATGCATCTTAGCTTATAAAGCATGCCACTGAGTATTAATTCTTAGCAAACAGACCCTGGGTAATGAAAGTTTAATATTATTGAAAACCAACCTAATAACAGCAGGCTCGTGGCAAAGGCAACACGAGGGATGACCAACAGCCTCTTTTGCGATAAGGCATCGTAGGTGGTATGGTCTTGCCTCTTTCCAGCGCTCTGAGGCCTTCTGCTGCCGAAAAGACCATGATAAAGCAGAGCTTCTTTGAGGCTCAGCAGAAGGACATGATGCCAAAATGTTTGAGAGCCTCTCCATATTTTTTTCTGTAAAGAAAACACAAAATAAAGCTGTAAAGGACGATTTAGATGAGGACCAATTAAAAGTCAACTGATCAATATTTTGAATAAACTTTCATAATTCAGTATCAAACTGGACCAAATCTTTACTACATTGTGTTCTTAATCCATCTACTGCACTGTCAGTTTTGTCTAAGGGTTTTGTCTTTAATTACTTTACTTTTACATGAATTTTAGATTTAACCTTAAATTCATCACTGTTACTTACCAAATTCCTCTTGAGGATTTAGTATTTCTGAGGGAACCTCCACATTGGATGACAGGGAACACTCAACCGGGCGGTGTGTGACTGTAAAACACAGAAGAATAACAACAGGTTAGGCTATAACTGCATTCATGTTCTTTCTTTTTTTTCATCCTACTGTATATACTGAACAATTTTTGAAATCAGACATATTTCTGTTAAGTACTTGGTAATGTCTTCTATAATAGTGCCACAAAAAGGTTTATGAACTTTTTAATATCTTTTTGGATATTGGAGTATTTTAAATTCTCAACAATCAATTACAGTGTTCTAATCTCAGTTGGTCCACCATTTACATAATAAATTCCAACAAACGTCAAATAATTCACATATAACCTGTAGCTGAGGCTTGGCGTCGCCCTCCTCGCCTCCCCCTCGGCTTGCCACGACCTACAAAGACCCTTTTAGAGGTCCGTGGAGGGTCTCCACCAGAGCCTGCACGTTTCCTCTCCAAAGCTGCTCTCTGTGTGTTGGAGTGAATATTTCTTGTAAGACTGATGTTGTTAAATGTACTGGAACCAAAAGAAATGTAACTAGTGAAAAGAAAACACAACAGTGTGTTAGTAAGGTGTTAACGGCTTAAATGAGCCTTGGCATAGAAGTCTCTGTGACTCAGGGGGATCGAGCTCCATTCTTTCAAAATATATTCCCTCATTTACACAGACACAGAGCATGATAGGATGTTAATTGCTAAACTGCATCATGCAATATACCTGTCTGAAATCTAATACACTCATCCTTCCACATTGATTATGTTTTTACTTTAATTTGTCCCCCATCTGTATGTTATGTATGTATAAAATTATTGAGGTGTATAAAAACTCAAACCCCGGCTTCAGCTAGAACGTGGTCATGTTTCAGTTCAAGAGCCATGCGTCTCCCCTCTTGGTAATGGGGGTCCTGTGAGTCAAGGATATGTCTGGTGGCCATTGCAACACAGACAGACAGACAGAGACAGATAAGACAGACAAGTAGACAAAGACAGAAAGAGAGGAAAAATTGAGAAATAGAGAAACTGAGATAGATAACAGATAGAGATTGAAGAGATGGATAGAAATATAGATGGACAGCGAGGTTGTGAGAGATAGAGATAATAAATGATGAAGATAGATAGAGGTTGGCTCTTAAAAGTGCCTTTGGGTTTTGGGAATCAGGTGTATCTATAGGTTAAAGGTGAAGTTTGACAGGATCTGCAGGAGAACAGAAAATGTTCATTATATAGTGAAGGCTAGATATGTTGAAAAAAGGTTTAAAATGTGTACCCCGATAGTGAGCGATACCCATTTTCATAAAAATATATTTTTTTTCTTAAAATGAATCAATAAAATTCACGTTTTTCCTATTTTCTGTATGACTGCACAAAAGGCGCGTCTTTTATCTTCTTTTTTTACTGTTAATATGGAAACCATTGGTCGGCCTTTAATTCGTTGCCCTAACATGTAAACCATGCGAGTCTAATGTCAAAGAAAAGCATCAATTATAACATTTAAACAAGTTTGATCATTACATTCAAGTCTCGTGGCTTACCTGAGAAGTGGTTTGAGCGCAATCAATCACCCAATCGCGAAGCGGACTGGCTCCGTCTCCATAGCAACGGATGCTGAGGCTCACGGGTAATGCGGGCGTCCACTAATTAATTTAATTTATTTTTTATTTTATTTTAATTTAATTAATAACCACAACTAATCCCCCGTTCTCACAATAGAAGGAGAATCAAATAAAACGGATGGTCATGACATCGTATTGTTGAATTATCAAGCATACTTTCGTGTTTATGTGTTGAAAGAAAGATGAGGATCTCATTAAAAAAGAATCGGTGGGTCATCATCAAATAGTTTTATCTACTTTAACATAGTAAAAGTAGATAAGGCTCATGGGTACTGTAATATTTAGTCTACTGTTCGATTTGACACACCAAATAGATGGAAAAACGGCATTTCTCAGAAAGGAAACCGTAGCACAATGGTTATAGCCTACAGAATATAAAGCAATAAACACAAGGATAAAATCTCCTGGTTAAATGTTGAGTAATGTAGTGCCTAAAGTTTAAAAATGAATAACAAATGAGAAAAAACAATGCTTCCGAGTGGCAGAAAGAAAACGTGGTGCAGACACGAAAGATGCCTCTTATTGAAATACATTAGATCGAAAGTCGTGCTGAGTGACACGAAAAAAAAGGGAAATTCGTGTCCACGAACACGAACCAATAGATTAAATTTCGTGACTATGTCACGAACTGCCGTGAGACTGTGCATCGTCGGCAGCATTGGTTTTCAGCGTGAATGCCGCGAAAAACACACAAAACACATCCAAAACGGAAAAGAGCCTTGTGATTGACTGTACAAATAGCTCTGACACAAAACGGAGGTATATATTTACAGACTACCTAAAGCTACAGAAAAAAGAAGCACATGGATTACTGCAATTCACAGAAACAGCTGGACTCCAGCAGAGAAACATGGATTTGCAGTTTTCGTTTTGTGTCAAATTGTTGGATTTTGAGGTAAAATCATACCGTATTGTTATATATTGTGTTGACAACTCATCAATTAAATATTTACTATCTGATATTCTGCATAATTGGGTGTTTTTAAATAAACACTGACAAAAACTAGCCTACAGGTTTTAGGGCTGGACAATATGACCATAGGCTATATAGGACATTGATAAGTGATTACTCGGATTTAAACCTTATTTAAACTTATATTCTGCATAACTGTGTGTTTTTAAATAAATAACACTGACAAAAATTATACTATAAAACTATATATGTTTTAGGGCTGGACGATATAACATTGATATAAGTGATTACGCGGATTTATAGGCCTACCTTTATTGTAGTTATATGAAATATTCACAGGCAGATTTGCTTTATGTATTTCCCCGCCATCGAAATCAGGCACATATAAATGTCAGGAAACACGACTCAGAATCAGAATCAGAATCAGAAAGAGCTTTATTGCCAGGTATGTTGTTTACACATACTAGGAATTTGTTTTAGTGACAGAAGCTCCACAGTGCAACAGAGTGACAGCGACAAGACAAGACACATAATAAAAAGAATAAAATAATAATATACAAATTTACAAGATAGACAAAGTGCAAAAAAAAAAAAAACAAAAACAATATATAATATAGACAATTGTATGTACAGTTATGTGTGCAAATTTGAAGTATAAATAAGTGTTTTAAGTAAATAATGTGTAATAGTGTTGTGTGTTCTGTGTTCGTCAAGTGTTCATGAGATGGATTGCCTGAGGGAAGAAACTGTTCCTGTGTTTGGTCGTTCTGGTGTTCAGGGCTCTGTAGCATCGACCAGATGGCAACAGTTCAAAGAGGGAATGTGCTGGATGTGAGGGGTCCAGAGTGATCTTCTTTACCCTTTTTCTCACTCTGGATAAGTACAGTTCTTGGAGAGTGGGGAGGGTTGTGCCAATGATTCGCTCAGCAGACTGGACTACCCTCTGTAGTCTTCTGAGGTCAGATTTGGTAGCTGAGCTGAACCAGACGGTAATTGAAGTGCAGAGGATGGATTCAATGATGGCAGAGTAGAACTGTTTCAGCAGCTCCTGTGGCAGGTTGAACTTCCTCAGCTGGCGAAGGAAGTACAACCTCTGCTGGGCCTTTTTCACAATGGACTCGATGTGGTTGTCCCACTTCAGGTCCTAGGAGATGGTGGTGCCCAACTTGCAGTCACAGTGCTGTTCATGATGGTGAGTGGGGGAGAGCAGGGGGGTTTCTCCTGAAGTCCACGATCATCTCCACTGTCTTGAGCGTGTTGAGCTCCAGGTTGTTAAGACTGCACCAGACTCCTGGCTGCATGTCAATATCCATGGATTAGGTTTATTTAACAAGTTGTAAGAAACACTTTCGAGTCCAACCTTTAGTGTAATTTGTTTGTTTCACATGCGTTTTCGCTGTTTCCCCTATTAAATCCAGTCGTGCAGCAGGTTCTTTTGCCACTCAGTCCAGCTGAGGGAGCGCGTTTTCGGCGGGAAAGTGATGTCGATGCATACCCTCTATAGTTGTTTTGTTTATACTGTCACTTCCAAGTGTCGATGTCACCTAAAGGGATACTTCACCCAAAAATAAAAATTCATTACTCACCCTTATGTTGTTCCAAACCTGTATGAGTTTCTTTATTCTGTTGAACAAAAGAAGATATTTTAAACAATGTTGGTAATCAGACAGTTGATTAAGGAAGTCAATGAGAGCTAATTAACAGTGAGAATTAACAGTGAGTTGGAGCCTCATAACTAAAAAAAAAATGTGTTGCTACAGACCTAACATTTGACATATGTATTTTAAGGGTCAGTAGTGAAGACAAACAGGTTATGTTTTAAACAGGGAATGCTTTAATTGTCCCAAAATAACACATTCCAAAATATCAGAAGAAAAAATAAAAATAAAAAATAAATTGTAGAATGTGTTATAGTCATGACAGAACAGTGATGATGAGAATACTAGAAAAACAAAAGGAAAGTGTTATATAATAAAGTGCATCAAAATAAAATTTATCAACGAATATACATGACAGATTATTTTGTAAACTTGTTGTAAAGTTGTAACTGGGCCTTTTAAACCTTGTGCCTCAGAGAGAGTATTAACAGGAACTTTGGAAATATGTGTACAACATATCTTGAAAAAGAAATAAAAAATAAAGCCTGATGTGATCTCAATTATGTTGTTGAAGCTTAACATTCCTAATAGTAAGTCTGTACTAGACTTTCTATTACTATAAATGTACTAGACTATATCCATGACCCATATGTTGCTCTCTAACACTTTGTTCATTTCATGGCGAAACTCTGGGTAGTTATCATTATTCACAGGCAGCTCCAGGTAACAGCCACATGTGTGTGCAATGGGTCGTCTCTGAAAGACTTCCAACTGTGTGAAGCTAACGGTGATGTTCTTTCCCAGGAACAAATCTGACCCGGTGCAAAACCGAAGGAAGAGGGACAGGTGTTGTTTATCTGCTTCTCTGAGAAATGTACTTAGATACCTGCCAGTGTGTTTTTGTTGTACGTTCATCGTAGCTGGGTAGGCTATTGATTTCATGACCTTTTTTGATGTCGGTTCATCATAGGCAGCTGCGATGTCCAGGAGCTCAATTTTCATAGGTGCAAGCACATAATGCCACTGCTCTATCACAAACGCAGGTTCTTGAATTAGTTTCTGATGTGCCATCTCCTCCAAGAGCTGCTCGATATTATCAGCTGTTGGGACTCTTCTGCAGTTATGATGATCCATGACCTCAAACAACTCTTCTTTGTCCACATCTTCAAAATCTGAACAGCATGATTCTAGGATCATTCTGTCTGATTCTGTAACATATTTGAGAAAGCAGTCCACAAGACTTGTTGAAACACATCCATGGGCTGCCTGTTCCAGCATTACAGGTGCTATTTTTACAGGCAGGTACTTCTGTTTTTGCCAACCAAATGCAAGGATTCGTCCAATGCTTTCCCACTGTTGTTGACCAAAGTCATGTCGTAGATTAGGGACCTTAAAGCTATTTCCAATGTACATTGCTCATAAAAGTCATTCCAAAACTCTGAAAGCACATATCCCTCAAAACTCCCGCTTCAGCAACAGCATTTTCAAGCCGTCCATCGGGAAGAATGACTTTCATTGATATGTCATCTGTCAAGACACTTTCGTCACAAAAATGTGCGATAAGCTGTCGAAGGGCCTGACCGCGATGAACAACAAGAATTTTCTTCACTCTTTTACTCTGAACAAAGGGCTCCAGTGAGTTATCAATTGGAGAAGGTACAGAATATGGTTCCTCTAAAAGAGGTAAGGTGTCATCAAGCTCAGTGTCTTCCAGCCCAGAGAGGAGTCCTGTGGTGATTGTTACAGTTCCACTATCCTCCAAATTGTCCACCTCTGGCTGCCTGGCTGCATCAATCTCAATCACACTTGCTGCTTCAGTCTGACAATAAAAAATCATCACTGCCTGTTGCAATTGAAGTGCCACTCCCTACATAAATTAGGTCTGGCTCTACATTCTCAGTCAACAGAGGGGATAGGCTGGTACGTCTGGGAGACCTGGAATCTTGCACGTTTTCCCCTCCCTGTGCAATTGTTTCGCTGTTGAAGTTGAACTGTTTGTGTAATGGTTTGGTGTTGCAGAGACGAAGCGTTCACGGACTTCCAAAAACAAACAGGTTTTATTGGTACAATGGAGAAGAACAACATCCAAACACAGGTTAAACATACACAAGAACAGACAAGGAGTGAAGGGAGTGAGTCCATTATATATATATATATATATATATATATATATATATAGGGAGTGCTGACGAGGGAGTCCAGGTGATGATGGTCTGTGATGATGGGGAGATGACGAGGGAAGTGAGTGCAGGTGTGGAGAACAGGAGGATTGTGGGAAATGGAGTCCAGGAGACAAGGGATCT
>RJVU01017812.1:12050-43838 GCA_003731715.1 Anabarilius grahami
CCCCCTCCCGGTAGGCGTGTCCTCACGCCGTAGATGGAACAACGGGGAGGGGGGGTGGGCGCCCTGGAGACCTCATGCCGGTGCAGGGAGAGGAGTGGACTGGAGTGGAGGTCTCCAGGGCGGGTCAGGGGCCTTGGGCAGCCACGGCGGTGTTGGAAGCCCACCCACATGTGTGGCGCCCACATGTACCCCACCCACAGGTACCTGAAAAAAAAAAAATACTTTGAGAGGTTTAGGGAAGTCTTGGGGAGACCAAGGAGAGGAGTGGAATTGTGGGCTTGAGTGGGTTCGGCAAGGGCTGGAGCGGCTGGAGCAGAGGGCTCGGCGGCGGCTGGAGCGGCTGGAGCAGAGGGCTCAGCGGCTGAGACTGGAGATACTGGCTCGGCGGCTGAGACTGGAGATACTGGCTCGGCGGCTGAGACTGGAGATACTTTCACATAGAGACTGTGTCTGTACCCCGAATTAGTAAAAACAAAAAACTTCCAAACCCATTTAATGGTAAAAATTTAATTGATGTTCAACAAATAAAAAATAGAGATAATAATGATAAACAAATGATAAAGCTTGGGTTGTTAAATATTAGATCACTTTCTTCAAAAGCACTTATTGTAAACGATATTATCACAGACAATAATCTAGATGTGCTGTGTTTGACAGAAACCTGGCTAAAACCGGACGATTACATTACTTTAAATGAGTCTAGCCCTCAAGGTTATGATTATCGACACAATCCTCGACAGAAAGGCAAAGGGGGAGGTGTTGCTGTAATTTATAGTAATATTTACAGTATCAGCCAGAAGTCTTTCAAATATAATTCCTTCGAAGTGATGGTGCTTTACGTAACATTATGTAAGTTGACATTTGTGCTGGCTACTGTATACAGGCCACCAGGACACCATACAGACTTTATCAAAGAAATTGCCGATTTTCTATCAGAATTAGTACTAGCTGCAGATAAAGTCCTTGTTGTTGGTGATTTTAATATCCATGTAGATAATAAAAAAGACTCATTGGGATTGGCATTTACAGACATTCTAAACTCTATTGGTGTTAGACAACACGTGTCAGGACCCACTCATTGTCGTAATCATACTTTCGATCTAATATTGTCACATGGAATCGATATTGATGCCGTTGAAATTCTGCAGCAGAGTGACGACATCTCAGATCATTATCTAGTCTCGTGTATACTACATTTAGTTAAAGCGGCCAAACTACCTCCCTGCCATAAATATGGTAGAACCATCACTTCTACCACTAAAGATCGCTTTATAAATAATCTTCCTGATCAGTTTCATCGCCTTAGCATACCAGACAGCTTAGAAGACCTCGATGTTGCAACAGAAACTATTGCCTCTGTCTTTTCCAGCACATTAGACTCAGTTGCTCCTTTGCGTTTAAAAAAGATTAAGGAAATTAATCCAACGCCATGGTACAATGAGCACACTCGGGCCCTAAAAACAGCAGCTAGAAAAATGGAGCGCAGCTGGAAGAAAACAAAACTAGAAGTATTTCGCATTTCGTGGAGAGAGAGAATGATTGAGTACAGAAAGGCCTTAAAAACTGCTAGATCTGCCTATTTTTCAAAACTTTTAGAAGAAAATAAACACAACCCTAGGTATTTATTTGATACAGTGGCTAAATTAACAAGAAATAAAGCTTCAACTTCTGATGTTTCCAAAGAGCACAGCAGTAATGACTTTATGAACTTCTTTACTTGCAAGATTGATAATATTAGAGAAAAAATTATAACCATGCAACCGTCTACTACAGTATTGTGTCAGACAGTGCATTGTAGTGTCCCTGAAGAAAAATTCAATTCATTTACTGCTTTAGGAGAGGAAGAATTGTCTAAACTTGTTAAATCATCAAAATCATCCACATGTATGTTAGACCCTATACCGACTAAGCTATTGAAAGAGATGCTTCCAGAGGTCATAGATCCTCTTCTTAATATTGTTAATTCATCTTTATCACTAGGATACGTACCAAAAACTTTTAAGCTGGCTGTTATTAAACCTCTTATTAAAAAACCACAACTTGATCCTAGAGAATTAGTCAATTACAGGCCGATTTCAAATCTCACTTTTCTGTCAAAAATACTAGAAAAGGCAGTTTCATCACAACTATGTTCCTTTTTAGAAAGAAATAGTATCTGTGAGGATTTCCAGTCAGGATTTAGACCGTACCATAGTACTGAGACTGCTCTCATTAGAGTTACTAATGATTTGCTCTTATCATCAGATCGTGGTTGTATCTCTCTATTAGTGTTACTGGATCTTAGTGCTGCATTTGACACTATTGATCACAATATTCTTCTAAATAGACTCGAAAACTATGTTGGCATTAGTGGAATTGCATTGGCATGGTTCAAATCATACTTATCTGACCGTTATCAGTTTGTAGTAGTAAACGATGAGATGTCATATCAATCACAAGTTAAATATGGAGTACCGCAAGGCTCAGTACTAGGACCGTTGCTTTTCACTCTGTACATGCTACCCTTGGGAGATATCATTAGGAAGCATGGCGTTAGTTTTCATTGTTACGCTGATGATACTCAGCTCTATATCTCTTCGCGCCCTGACGAAACTTACCAATTCGCTAAATTAACAGAATGTATAGCTGATATAAAAAACTGGATGACCAGTAATTTCCTACTACTAAATTCAGAAAAAACAGAGATTCTAATTTTTGGACCGAAAACTTCTTCACGCAATAACCTAGAATACTGTCTAACACTTGATGGCTGCTCTGTTAAGTCTTCGTCGTCAGTTAGGAACCTGGGTGTGCTCTTTGATACCAATCTTTCATTTGAAGGCCATGTTACTAGCATCTGTAAAACCGCATTCTTCCATCTTAAAAATATATCTAAACTACGACATATGCTCTCAATGAAAAATGCAGAACAGTTAGTTCATGCGTTCATGACCTCAAGGCTAGATTACTGTAACGCTCTACTGGGTGGTTGTTCCTCCCGCTTGATAAATAAACTACAGCTCGTACAAAATGCAGCAGCTAGAGTTCTTACTAGAACTAGGAAGTATGACCATATTAGCCCAGTTCTGTCATCACTGCATTGGCTTCCTGTTAAACATCGTATAGATTTTAAAATCTTGCTAATTACTTACAAAGCACTAAATGGTTTAGCTCCCCAGTACCTAAGCGAGCTCTTAATGCATTATTATCCTTCACGTTTATTGCGATCTCAGAATTCAGGCCAGCTGATAATACCTAGAATATCAAAATCAACTGCAGGTGGTAGATCCTTCTCCTATTTGGCACCTAAACTCTGGAACAATCTTCCTAGCATTGTTCGGGATGCAGACACACTCTGTCAGTTTAAATCTAGACTAAAAACGTATCTCTTTAACCTGGCATACACATAACACATTATCAATTTATATTTTCAAATCCGTTAAAGGATTATTAGGCTGCATAAAATAGGTCAGCCGGAACCGGGAACACTTTCTATAACACCAGATGTACTCGTTACATCAGAAAAAGAATGGCATCTACGCTAATATTAGTCTTTCTGTTTATCCCGAGGTTCACCGTAGTCAACCGGATCCGGGCCGTATCCAGCTGGGACCAAGGACCGGAGCCATGAAACGACGACAACGCAGCCCTGAAGTATCAGCAGAGATCGAGTCGACTAGATCATCCATTGTGAAGACATCATCAACACAACAGCCAGTAGCACAGTTCCTCAACAAACCGTCCATACCGGCGTGATGAATACGATCCTCAACTGGACATGACCACAACGCAGCCCTGAAGTATCAGCAGAGATCGAGTCAACTAGATCATCCATTGTGAAGGCCTCATCGACACGACAGCCAGTAGCACAGTTCCTCAACAAACCGTCCATACCGGCGTGATGAATACGATCCTCAACTGGACATGACCACAACGCAGCCCTGAAGTATCAGCAGAGATCGAGTCAACTAGATCATCCATTGTGAAGGCCTCATCGACACGACAGCCAGTAGCACAGTTCCTCAACAAACCGTCCATACCGGCGTGATGAATACGATCCTCAACTGGATGGAACTGAAATAAACACTTTGATTGTTGCGATCCTATCAGACTTATGATAGCAACCTGATTCGTAACAAAGCACTGTTCGCCAGAGGAGAACTGGCCCCCTGACTAAGCCTGGTTTCTCCGAAGGTTTTTTTTTTCTCCATTTTAACACCTATTTGCCACTTGTTTGCCACCTGTTTGCCACCTGATGTCACCTGATGTCACCTGATGGAGTTTGGGTTCCTTGCCGCTGTCGCCTTTGGCTTGCTTAGTTGGGGACACTTGACATTTGAATTGACATTTGATATTCAACAGTATTCTTGACATTTAATCAACAGTGCTTCTGATCTGCCTGAATTGACACTATTCTTTAAGAGCTGCTGTGCAGCCAAAATTATGTACCAGTTATCAATGTAAAGCTGCTTTGACACAATCTACATTGTAAAAAGCGCTATATAAATAAAGGTGACTTGACTTGACTTAACTTGAAGGGGTGTTCAGTCCATCCCCTCATATTCGACCAGAAGCCCCACAGGCACTGGAGTGGGCTCAGCGGAGTTTGGAGAGGGCTCCGTGAAAACTGGAGAGGGCTCTACGGTCTTTCTATTCCTCCTCCTCCGCCTTCTGGACCCAGCAGAGGTGTGTGAGCCCAGGGTGACACAGGAAGACAATTCACCGGAGGGGTATGAGGAGGAAGACGGAGCTTGACAGACTGGCCAGGCCGTCCGTGTTTCCGGGAGGACTGGACGAGAGGAACACTTAAAATCCTGAACCTCTTGGACAATGAATTTGGAGCCCTTTAAATACAAAATTAAATTTATAGTATCAGTTAAGGAAACATAATCGTCAGGTTCACAAAAGCGGATTGTGTCCTCGTCCATTCAATCCAAAAACAGGGCGATCAAATGAGCATCCGACCAATCTGTCAAATAAGCGAGCTCTACGAACTCCTCCACATACCTCTCCAGTGAACACCTAACCTGGAAGAGTCCAACCGCAGATGTTGGTGTGAGAGGTGGTGAAGGAGTAGGAGCCACCACATGGAGAAAAAGACCCATCGTGCTTGAATGGAAGTCCAGCGGTATTGGTCTGTTCTTCTGTAATGGTTTGGTGTTGCAGAGACAGTGCAGAGAAGTTCACGGACTTCCAAAAGCAAACGGGTTTTATTGGTACAATGGAGAAAAACAACATCCAAACACGGGTTAAACATACACAAGAACAGACAAGGAGTGAAGGGGGTGAGTCCATATATATAGGGAGTGCTGACGAGGGAGTCCAGGTGATGATGGTCTGTGATGATGGGGAGATGACGAGGGAAGTGAGTGCAGGTGTGGAGAACAGGAGGATTATGGGAAATAGAATCCAGGAGACAAGGGATCTGTGACAGTTTAAGGGTTTTAACTGAAAGCAACTTGCACTGTCTTGCATATCTTAAAATGTCAGTTCCATTGTTTTGTCTCAAGATGCACCAGCAAATGTTTTAATTGAACTAAGGCCTAATCCAGGCTTAGTCTAACTCCTGTCTGTGAAACCAGGCCTATATGTATTGTATTAAGCACTATAGAAATAAAGGTGACTTGACTCTAATGTAAGGTATAAGGAATAATGTACAGTCAACTGGTTGTTATAAACCCAGGGGTTTATAGAGTGTAGTAAGTTATAGAGGCGGTTTGTTTTTTTGACCCAGAAACATATGATTCAGTACTCGGTATATCATGAAAGAAACCAGACAGAGCAGTTCTACTAGAGAAATTTTAGCAGAATATATTGTTCCAAGTCTCTCTATGACATTTTTAGACAATGTTTATTAGCACGTGTGATGCATATTTATCAGTTTCATGATTACCTTATCCTGTTGCATTTGCTGTATGATGTCATCAGTGATGTTTCTTGACTTCAAAAAGTCACAAAGGTCATCCATCCTATAAGAACAGAACAATGATATATAGCCTAAAATTGCCTCAATGCTGCTGGTTACGTCCATTAACATAAACTCCGACGTTAGCTGCTATTGCCATATAGTGGAGGGTACAACACGACTTTGAATGAACTATAGGAATCACAACGAGAAATCTGTTTGTTCAATCTTTTTCAATAAACAAAACTGAATTCACGATTGTATATAGTGATGACAAATAAATAAGATACCAAATGGAATTATTAGTTCCAAAATATAGCCTATGTAATTTATAACTTTTAAAAAAATCAGACTATAGACCTAAATGCCAATCACAACACATGGATGGCTACTCCATTACTCATAGAAATACAGTTTAATGACAGAACCACATGTTTATGCACTGAAATTGACCCATTTATATATATATTTTCCAAATATAACGAATATATTCACATCACATAGGGTACGTGAATTATAATCTTAATTTTCAGATTTTTTACTTATGTACAATAGCTTATTCTGTGTAGGCCTACACTGACTTGGGGATATGCAATTCTTTGCTTAAATCCTTTAAAACGTGCGTTTGCTACAAGAGCTATTCCGTGCCGTTCCGCTATAAGAAGAATCAGAATCAGAATCAGAAAGAGCTTTATTGCCAGATATGTTGTTAAATGACACATACTAGGAATTTGTTTTAGTGACAGAAGCTTCACAGTGCAACAGAGTAACAGCGACAAGACAAGACGCATCATAAAAATAATAAAATAATAATATACAAATTTACAAGATAGACAAAGTGCAAAAAAAAAAGCAAAAAACAATATATAATATAGACAATTGTATGTACAGTTATGTGTGCAAATTTGAAATATAAATAAGTGTTTTAAGTAAATAATGTGTAATAGTGTTGTGTGTTATGTGTTTGTCAAGTGTTCATGAGATGGATTGCCTGAGGGAAGAAACTGTTCCTGTGTCTGGTCGTTTTGGTGCTCAGGGCTCTGTAGCGTCGACCAGATGGCAACAGTTCAAAGAGGGAGTGTGCTGGATGTTTTTCCCTTTTTCTCACTCTGGATAAGTACAGTTCTTGGAGAGTGGGGAGGGTTGTGCCATTGATTCGCTCAGCAGACCGGACTACCCTCTGTAGTCTTCTGAGGTCAGATTTGGAGCTGAACCAGATGGTAATTGAAGTGCAGAGGATGGATTCAATGATGGCAGAGTAGAACTGTTTCAGCAGCTCCTGTGGTAGGTTGAACTTCCTCAGCTGGCGAAGGAAGTACAACCTCTGCTGGGCCTTTTTCACAATGGACTCGATGTGGTTGTCCCACTTCAGGTCCTGGGGGATGGTGGTGCCACTGCAGTCACAGTGCTGTTCATGATGGTGAGAGGGGGGAGAGCAGGGGGGTTTCTCCTGAAGTCCACGATCATCTCCACTGTCTTGAGCGTGTTGAGCTCCAGGTTGTTAAGACTGCACCAGACAGCCAGCAGTTCAACCTCCAGTCTGTAAGCAGACTCGTCACCGTCCCGGATGAGGCCGATGACTGTGGTGTCGTCCGCAAACTTCAGGAGCTTGACAGAGGGGTCTTTAGAGGTGCAGTCGTTGGTGTACAGGGAGAAGAGCAGTGGGGAGAGGACACAGCCCTGAAGGGCGCTGGTGCTGATGGTGCGGGTGCTGGATGAGAATTTTCCCAGCCTCACTAGCTGCTGCCTGTCTGTCAGGAAGCTGGTGATCCACTGACAGACAGAGGTGGGCACGGAGAGCTGAGTTAGTTTGGGCTGGAGGAGTGATGGGATGATGGTGTTAAAAGCAGAGCTGAAGTCCACAAACAGGATCCTCACATAAGTCCCTGGTCTGTCCAGATGCTGGAGAAAATAATGCAGTCCCATATTTACTGCATTGTCCACAGACCTGTTTGCTCGGTAAGCAAACTGCAGGGGGTCCAGTAAGGGTCCAGTGATGTCCTTCAGATAAGCCAGAACCAGTCTTTCAAATGACTTCATGGCCACAGACGTTAGAGCCACAGGGTTGTAGTCATTAAGACCAGTAATTTTGGGTTTCTTTGGGACGGGGAGGATGGTGGAGCGTTTGAAGCATAAGGGGACTTCGCTCAGCTCCAGTGATCTGTTGAAGATCTGTGTGAAGATGGGGGCCAGCTGGTCGGCGCAGGTTTTCAGACAGGCTGGTGAAACGCTGTCTGGGCCTGGTGCCTTTCTTCTCTTGTTCTTTCTGAAGACATGGCGCACATCATCTTCACTGAACTGAATTGTAGGTGTGGGGGTTATTGGAGGTGTTAATGGTGATTTCTCAAACCTGCAATAAAACTCGTTCAGATCGTCTGCCAGTCGTTGATTCGCCACAGAGCTGGGGGATGGTGTCTTGTAGTTGGTGATAACTTTCAGACCTTTCCACACTGAAGCTGTGTCATTAGAAGAGAACTGATTCCGAAGTTTGTCGGAATAATTCCTCTTTGCCACTCTAATCTCTTTTTCCAGTGTGTATTTGGCCTGTTTGTACAAGACTCTGTCCCCTTTTCTGCGAGCATCTTCTTAGGCAAGAATGTAATCAAACCACGATTAAAATACTCTTTAGCTGTGTTCACAATTCTATGGAAGCATTCATCTTGTGTCGGGCGCGTCAGATCAATGAGCTTGGTAGTCAGCAAGTAATATTTTCGATTTAGTTATGTCGTAATTTCGATTTTTTTATCTCATAATTATGATTTTTAAAGTCATAATTTCGACTTAGTAAGTCATAATTATGACTTTTAAAGTTATAATTTCAACTTTTAATTTTTTTCTTATGTGGCGGAAATGGACTTCCATATATAATGACTTTATATCACGCAATTGCGACTTTATATCTCAGAATATATCTTTATATTATACTTTACATTCAACATTATATATAATCATTCAATGTAGTAATGTAACTCAAACTCCATAAACCAATTGTTTTCTATGCTGCTAAGAGGTCAGATGGCCAATTGCATGCTGCAAAGTTTCGGAAGTGACAGATACATATAAATGCTGGATTCACTCTACATGGGACAGAAATATGACATGTTAAAATAGTAACAGATTAAAGCAATGTAAAGGCATAATAGTTAGTTAGAAATATGTAGAAATACTAATAATTGAATATGTTCATAGCAAAATATTTTTGAAATTCTATTCCAGTTATTGGTAAAAGTGATGACTTGTAAATCATTTTAAATGTCTGCTATTTTGATATTTCATATTAATTCATTTTTACATTATTGTAGGCTATATATTCTCTTCTCTCTTTTTTCAGTGTTGATTGTTTGTCATCTGATTGTGTAAGTGATCGACCTAGCAGTCATCCTAGATTTGTGATTTATCATGTACAAGTTGATCATTGATGAAAAATTTTGTTTCTTCTTTTCTCTCTTTTCTCTGTGTCAACAGGAGCTAACTACACCCCAAAGCTTCTTTGGCATTGTAAGTATATGTTTTGACTAACTATCTGGTGCATAATGTGATTAAAGGGTTAATTCATCCAAAAATGAAAATTCTGTCATTAATTACTCACCCTCATGTCATCCCAAACCTGTAAGACCTTCATTCATCTTCGGAACACAAATTAAGATATTTTTTGATGAAATCTGAGGGTTTCTGAACCACTCATAGGCAGCAACATCATTGCACCTTTTGAGGTCCAGAAAGGTACTAAAGACATTGTTCAACATTAAATATAAAACGTTAAACGTTATTTGAAATTATTAAAAAAATTAAGACACTTTAAATGTGAAATTACACCCACCAGTAGGTGGCAGCAAATCACTGTTAATGAGCGAGTCGTTGAGATTTGATTAATTCAAATAGCTGATTAATTTGGGAAGTGTTGCTCAAGAGACACAAAACAATGCTGTGGACTTTGTCTGGAACTATTTTCGTTGTCGAAATAGAGTGAAACAGGCGATTTGGTGACTAAAATGTAAGTCACTTGATATTAAGTTCTTGTTCATTAAATTGTACGCTGTATAAAATAAATATTACGTTTGTAATCATGCTGATATTAGGAGAAAAATGGTGCTCTGTGTAATATTGGTTACCTATATTAAATTATATAAATATAAAAGATGTACAGGGCATTTTTGCGCCTTATCTTGAATTCTGGGGGCATTCTAAAGGCTTTTTAATAGACTAAATCACACAGTGAATGCATACACTCTAATATGCAGCACATGCACCAGTCTTAGACTACGTTACGTAGTGCATGTGTGCACTCAATGAGTGTGTTTTTGTTTGTTTTTTGTAAAGTGAGGGACATACATATAATTTCAGATCGTTAAATCAACAATTACGATGTCATAGACGATATATATCGCACACCCTACAGCACTGGCCCGATTGGGCAAGTGACCTTTCCGTCTACTGTCCCGTGCGTCGTTAAAACTGGCCCCGGGCCACCGGGCAGTCCTTAATGTCGAGCCCTGAAGAATCATACGACTAAAACTAAATGTGATATGTTTGCACATACACAGGGTTCCCACGCGCCTTGAAAGTACTTGGATTTCAGACACATGAATTCAAGGCCTGGAAAGTACTTGAAAACAAATACTGGTCCTTGAAAGTGCTTGAATTAAATTTGAAATACATTTTGTGAAAATTTATTATAAGATGCCCCTCTTAGTCCTAGTATATTTGTTTTGGAATATTATTTTGCAATCAGTTTCCGAGTGTTTTCCATTGCGTTACTTCCGCTTGCTTGTTATTAGGCGCATCTTATTCTGCTAATACTGTCAGTACACACAAGGTTTACACCATCGGTTAAGTGTAAAGTTAAAGTCAAGTCAAGTCAAGTCACCTTTATTTATATAGCGCTTTTTACAATGCAGATTGTGTCAAAGCAGCTTTACATTGATAACTGGTACATAATTTTGGCTGCACAGCAGCTCTTAAAGAATAGTGTCAATGCTGGTAGATCAGAAGCACTGTTGATTAAATGTCAAGAATACTGTTGAATATCAAATGTCAAGTCAAATGTCAAGTGTCCCCAACTAAGCAAGCCAAAGGCGACAGCGGCAAGGAACCCAAACTCCATCAGGTGACATCAGGTGGCAAACAGGTGGCAAACAAGTGGCAAATAGGTGTTAAAATGGAGAAAAAAAAACCTTGGGAGAAACCAGGCTTAGTCGGGGGGCCAGTTCTCCTCTGGCGAACAGTGCTTTGTTACGAATCAGGTTGCTATCATAAGTCTGATAGGATCGCACCAATCAAAGTGTTTATTTCAGTTCCATCCAGTTCAGGATCGTATTCATCACGCCGGTATGGACGGTTTGTTGAGGAACTGTGCTACTGGCTGTCGTGTCGATGAGGCCTTCACAATGGATGATCTAGTTGACTCGATCTCTGCTGATACTTCAGGCCTGCGTTGCGGTCGTGTCATGGCTCCGGTCCTTGGTCTCAGCTGAATACGGCCCGGATCCGGTTGACTACGGTAAACCTCGGGATAAACAGAAAGACTAATTTTAGCGTAGATGCCATTCTTTTTCAGATGTAACGAGTACATCTGGTGTTATAGAAAGTGTTCCTGGTTCCGGCTGACCTATTTTATGCAGCCTAATAATCCTTTAACGGATTTGAAAATATAAATTGATAATGTGTTAAGTGTATGCCAGGTTAAAGAGATACGTTTTTAGTCTAGATTTAAACTGACAGAGTGTGTCTGCATCCCGAACAATGCTAGGAAGATTGTTCCAGAGTTTAGGTGCCAAATAGGAGAAGGATCTACAGCCTGCGGTTGATTTTGATATTCTAGGTATTATCAGCTGGCCTGAATTCTGAGATCGCAATAAACGTGAAGGACTATAATGCATTAAGAGCTCGCTTAGGTACTGGGGAGCTAAACCATTTAGTGCTTTGTAAGTAATTAGCAAGATTTTAAAATCTATACGATGTTTAACAGGAAGCCAATGCAGTGATGACAGAACTGGGCTAATATGGTCATACTTCCTAGTTCTAGTAAGAACTCTAGCTGCTGCATTTTGTACGAGCTGTAGTTTATTTATCAGGTGGGAGGAACAACCACCCAGTAGAGCGTTACAGTAATCTAGCCTTGAGGTCATGAACGCATTAACTAGCTGTTCTGCATTTTTCATTGAGAGCATATGTCGTAGTTTAGATATATTTTTAAGATGGAAGAATGCAGTTTTACAGATGCTAGTAACATGGCCTTCAAATGAAAGATTGGTATCAAAGAGCACACCCAGGTTCCTAGCTGACGACGAAGACTTAACAGAGCAGCCATCAAGTGTTAGACAGTATTCTAGGTTATTGCGTGAAGAAGTTTTCGGTCCAAAAAAGAGAATCTCTGTTTTTTCTGAATTTAGTAGTAGGAAATTACTGGTCATCCAGTTTTTTATATCAGCTATACATTCTGTTAATTTAGCGAATTGGTAAGTTTCGTCAGGGCGCGAAGAGATATAGAGCTGAGTATCATCAGCGTAACAATGAAAACTAATGCCATGCTTCCTAATGATATCTCCCAAGGGTAGCATGTACAAAGTGAAAAGTAGCGGTCCTAGTACTGAGCCTTGCTGTACTCCATATTTAACTTGTGATTGATATGACATCTCATCGTTTACTACTACAAACTGATAACAACCTCAAATGATGCTGATGGCTTGGCCAGCAGAATTGAGGTCCTGGTAGCCAGTATCAAGAGACGTTCCCAGCGTCTCTATAAAGATACCGATGGGAACAAAGGTCGTGCCAGAATCCGCCGCAAGATCAGGGAGGAGAAGGGGATCCTGACATCTGTTGTGGAGAAATACAACAGAATGGTTCCAAGCACAGAAAGTCTTTGCATGGAAACCATTCTGTCTGGTGAGACAGCTTGGCCATGGCAGCTACCACACAGTGGTGTGTACACTAGTCTGTTGACTGCTTCTGACAAATCTGATACATACATTATGACACATAACCCACAATGCTTCAAATGTCATTCTGTGACTTTTTTTCTGTGATTCTTTAAAGGTTGATGTTTGATACATATGAATTAAGTCTTTCTCATAAATGCATTCCAGACTCTGTCGATCTAAGAACAAAAAGAAGAGCGTTTGACATCATCATGTCAGTAAGAAGACTTGAGGAGGAGCTGAAGATTCTTGTGGCAGAGATGGACCACCACTGGAAATCTCTTTCAACTCGTGCTGATACCCTCAGAGAGCTGTCCCGCATGTTTGCCAGTGAGACAATGAGAAGTATGTATTTGTAAAAAATGGCATAAACATTAGGGTTGCTCTGACTTTAGATTTCCAACTGTCGGAATATTTTTATTATACAGTTAGTAAGAGTGATCTGTTAACTAAAATCTACTAAAGTGCATATTCCCATAACTACATATAGGACATGTCCTCTCTAATCATTGAAGTAAGTAGCCTAGTAATGAAAACATTTTATTGAACGATAAGTGGCTTTTAGCTCTACAAGTCATTACACTCGGCCTGAATCTCACTCCAACTGGTAGCTGAAAGTAGAGAATGTTGCTTTCTTGTCCTTGATGCCCTCGCAATATTCAAACTTTGAATTTCCTTCATGACATTTACTATCTAGTGAACATGAGGACCAGCCGTGTAATCAATAATATGTGTCCGTGACTGTCTGATTGTTACCAAGTCCTGTGGCTTTGTTTGGTTGTGTTGTTTGCAGGAAAAAAAACAATTATAATTTGTCCAACTATGGTTATTCTGACTGACTAACATTTCGTTGACTGTTTGGGGCAGCCCTAATAAATATACACAACAATGATGTCTGTTTATAAAGTTTCTAAGGCATGCTTAATGTTATTTTGTTCCTCTTTTAAGATTCACCATGTGGCCTAAGTGAAGAGGGTTTGAAAGGTCTGCAGAGCATCATCCTCAGAAAGCAACATAAAGTCAGAGAAATGAAGGTGCAAGCAAGAGACTGTTACCTGCAAGTTTTGTCTGGAGAAGGCAACATCAACTTTTTGTACAGTGCTTCAGCTGATGAGTATGACAGTGACTGTGAAATGTCTGATGACGGACTGTAATCCACAAGACTGTGACACCTTTCATCATTCTGGACAATGTCCTTAACTCTGGATATTAAGAATGTAATAAAATCTGCTTTTCATCACCTTTATAAATGGAACCAAAAGTGTTGCCTCTTCTTTCACATACATAGAAATGTGTGCATGCATGTCTCTAGAACCAGTATGTGGTGGAAATTAAGTGCATTAATTAAAGTATTGTATGGTACTTAGAGATTTGAGGTATGAGTTGTTTCTTCTCATCCAAATTTTTACTCTGCAATTCAGAGAGAGAGAAAAAAAAANAAGTGATCTAATATTTAACAACCCAAGCTTTATCATTTGTTTATCATTATTATCTCTATTTTTTATTTGTTGAACATCAATTAAATTTTTACCATTAAATGGGTTTGGAAGTAAACAGTTGAGAGAAAATCGAATGCATGTCAATATATTAAATGCGCGCAAGAGCCTTAAAGGGACAGACAACAAATGCTGCGACTTGTCACTAAAGGGATAGTTCAACCAAAAATGAAAATTCTGTCTTTATTTACTCACTCTAAAGTTGTTCCAAACCTGTATTAATTTCTGTTTTGTGCTGAACACAAAATAACTTATTTTGAAGAATGTGGGTAACCAAACATTTGCTAGTACCAAAAAAAAAACTTGTATGTTCAACAGAAGAAATGTATTCGGGTTTTAAACAACTTCTACGGTGAGTAAATAATGACAGAATTTCCTTTTTTTTCTTTAATTTCTTTAATACAGTAGCTTTAACAAGAAACTCATAAGAATTGTGATATATATATTGCAATTCTGACTTTTTTTTCTCAGAAGTGCTCATTTATAGCCTATCTCTCAATTCTGACTTTCTTTTCTCAGAATTGCAAGCTTATATCTATAATATATTGTATATATTCTGACTTTAAGCCACAATTACGATCCATATAATCCTTTTTTTTTTCACTCAATTGCAAAATGTATTTTTATAATATTCTCTCTATATTATAATGTTTTTACTCAAGTAATGATTCATAAAAAATGAAAACCAAAACTAGTATGGAATAATTGTTAACATTGGGGATAAGAAAGCTGTTTTAATTTTTGTTAAGAAAACAGTTTTAATATATTTCCAAAAATTAATGTACAAATGATTCTGTACCTCTTCCGGGTTAAAATGGATGCAAATGCAATAGGATGATTAAAATGTTAAATACTGTAAGAGGTTTACAGTGTAATACAGTGAATATGTTATATGCTTGATATAAATTAAACGGTGCTTTAAAACGTCCTTGAAAGTCCTTGAATCTGGTGTTCATGAAAGAGTGGGAAGCCCGCATACATGATTTTTGCACTTTCACTTTGATTTTGAGGAGCATATTTTTTATGAAACCTAAGAGGTTTCTTTCCATCCATCCCAAATCCATTCCTCTGAAACTTAAAAGATAAAAAAATGTCATAAAGGCATCGTAAAAATAATCAACTGAGTGGTCTAATCCACTCAATTTATTATTTTTATGATGCCTTTATTACATTTATTTAATTTTTTTTAAGTTTTAGAGGAATGGATTTTAAAGCTATACTATTCAAACAGTACACTACTGGGAATAACTGCTGTTGCACAAGTTATTACCTCATCTCTTCATGAACAAATTTAGATGACCATTTCTCACACATTTTCCTGTTTTGTTTCAGATCTGCCATCAGTTGTTTACCAGTATGGAGACCAGCCAAGACCAACTGGGAGGTTTTGTTCATGCTTTTTATTGCGCATTGTCATGATCTCTGCTTTGATTTGTTATGAATTCAGGTCTCTTTTTTTATGTTGCATCATGATAAATAAAATGGATGTAATTGATTGTGACAGTGAATAAAAAATGTATTGATATACATGGACTCAAGTCACTTATTTGGAATTGATTAAATTCAGTAGCATACATGTAAAATAAAACTGAAATAAATTACAGTAAAATTACTGTAATATTATTATACTGTAAAAATAAGTTGCGTTAAGGGCATCATACTGTAAAATGAAATTGCGGTAAGGGCATCTTACTGTAAAATGAAATTGCGGTAAGGGCATCATACTGTAAAACACATTTACAGTTAAGCTACTGTAAAGGGGCAGTTACAGTAACTTACTGACAATAGTGCTGCCAGTAAGTTACCGCAAAAATACAATAAAAAGTCTAACAGCATGCTGTGGTGGTCATCTGCTCCGCTGTGGAGATCTTCAGCCCTGACTGCACTGCTGTGGTGGTCATCTGCTCTGCCATGGAGGTCTCAACTACGACTGCACTGCTGTGGTGGTCATCTGCTTCGCTGTGAAGGTCTTCAACCCCGACTGCACTGCTGTGGTGGTCATCTGCTCCGTCCTGGAAGCCTATCAAGCCTTCTCTGCCCTGGCCAACTGTCCAGCCTGCTCTGCCTGGCTGGCTATCAAGCCTTCTCCGCCCTGGCCACCTGTTCAGCCTGCTCTGCCCTGGCCAGCTAGCAAGCCTTCTCTGCCCTGGCCTTCCAATCTGCCTAAGTCTCCAGTCCTTCTCCCACCACATGGGCCAGGCCCTCCATCCCTCCCCCTGATCTGCCTCTGCTCCACCACCCTCCTGGACTCTTGTTTGTTGTTAATNGGAGCATCTGGAATCCGCTCCTTAAAGGGGGGGTGGGGGGGCTCTGTCATGACTCCTGTCTTGTGTAGACCTGATCTTGTGTGGACTTTTGTTATTTCCTGTTTTACACCATGTTTTGTAGTCCTTTGTAGTTTTTCTTGTTGATAGTTTTCCTTGTCAGGTCTTGTCCTATGGATGTATGTTTGATGCTTCTCATTCTGTTCTCAGTTCCATGGTTATCTGGTCTCTGCTGTGGTTATGTTTGTTTATTTTTATTATTAAACTTTTGCTCTCCCTTTGATTTTGAGTTCATCAGATGTTACACTAATGAGTTGTTGTTTTTTATTTGCATTATGCATTTTTTGAGTAAATACATGTACACGATGAGCTTTAAATAGTCTGTGTAAATACGCATAAATGCCATGCCAGATGCAACTTGTTTAACCTTTGCAGTTTAAAGTCGTCTTTTGTTGATGTTAAAGGAAACTGGATTGGTAACAGTCTATACTCTATAGTATTGCGACTGATATATTTTTTTTCTTCTCTTTTAAATCAGTGCAAAGAAATGCAAGTACTGCCAGTGCATCAGATGGAGAGATTGAATAGTTCATCAAAAGACTTCAGACAGAGATGGGAGAACCAAATAGCAGGCCAAAAGGCAAACTAATTATACTTAAGGTATGTTCCAAATGTTAACATTTTCCAGAGTTACCATTAATGTTATCATATTTCTGAGATCTATCTGACTAACCATATGTGCCATTGTCGGTTTCCCTTTTTATTCTCTTTCTGTCAATCTGTTTCTCTTTTAGAGTACGCTTACTTGAGGAGGCTCCTGGAGTTTTCTTGTTTGTTTTTTCATTACACTTTTTTTTTATGTTTCAAATATGTTTCAAATAAATTGTCATGTCACTCATATTTTTGTTGTGTCATATTTATTGGGGAAAAGGAGCATATATTGGTGTTATGGGGTAGGCATGTAGTGATTCATGTGGTTGAAGGTGGTGATGCCATGAAAAAAACAGGGTGCCAAACCACTAATCTTTGTAAAGTTGACATATTTAGTTGACATGCATAAGTACATGTAGGCTTAACAAGGACACTGTAAAATAATTTTTTTTAAATGAAATTTTAAGTAATTTTATTTTGTGGAAAAACTAATTATTCAAAGCTCTGTTTTTATAAAATAAAACTGGTTTAATACATATATTTTAGAAGTTGTACTGAACACACAAAATGTTTTTAATTCTGTTGAAGAGATATAAGTGCACTTATAGATAAGTGCAAGTATATTATTTAATTTAGCAAACAAGACTCAGACCTGTACTGGCTAAGTGTAAAATTTTTGCTGGAGTGATTGTGGCCTATTGCTGGCTCAGTTTTAGTACCCAGTCTTGGACCAGTACTGGCTAAGTGTTAAATTTTTGTCAGCATGATTGTGGCCCAATGCCAGCAGTGTCGGCTCAGTTTCAGTACTCAGACTTGGAAGTTTTAGAAGTTTTAAGTTCAAAAGACTACCTGTCATGAACCAGGTTTAATTGCTCATTTTCTCCGTTCTTCCTATCGTTTCTTTCAGTTAGTTTCACCTGCAGCTCATTTCTCCTCAGCGTTCGCGCTGATTGCTCACGCACTTGTCTTTCTTCTCTGATTGTTTCCCCTTCTTTACTCTGCTGCTCGCCGCGCTTCAGTGTCGGATTATTGCTTTCCCATGCTGGCGTTTGCTCCTCGCTGTCTTAAGGAACCTTTCTGACCTGTTATATTGTGTGTCCCTCGGTCTTGGTCCCGCTTCCAGTCGCGGACGCCTTCTCTGGATCTCTCCATCTGTGTCTTCGGTTCCCTGTGCCTGGTCTCTCCATCTGCCGGCCGTGGGTTTTTCTATCTCCAGCCTAAAGATACCCTGACCTGAGACGGCTCTGCAGCTCCCCTTATTTGTTGTTAAAGACTGTTTGTTTTTCTGATACCAGCTGCGAGTGTGTGTGTGTGTCCCCGCACTTGGCAGACTGCCTATGTTTCTTCCTTTTGAAAGACTATTAAAACTGTTCATTGCACTCTTTCTTCTCTGGCAAAAGATTTCCTTTGTTTGTTTTATTTGTTTTAATAAACATTTTTTTTCAAATACTTTCTTTGTTTGTTTTATTTCCTGTGTTCCCTGACACTACCTGTACTCATTAGATGAAAAAAAGTTTTTACGTTGACTTTAACTGGAGCAAATTAGTTGAGTTAACTTAAAAAGTTGAGTGCGATAGGTTGCCCTATTTTTTTCAAGTTGGTTCAACTTGTTTTTTTTTTGTTTTTTTTAGTTGTCTTGATAAGAAGTTTTACCTTTTTAAGTTCAAAAGATTACCTGGTACTCACTAGATGAACAAAAGTTGATTATTTAAGTTGATTTTAACTAGAGTGGGTTAGTTGAGTTAATTAAAAAAGTTATTATTATTTTAAGTTAGCTCAGCTTAAAAGCCAACACTTATTTGAAAATGCCAAGAAAACAAACATATTTTTTAACTTTATTTTATGTATTTAAAAAAATAAAAAAATATGTTGACATTTTATTTTCACAAATGTTATTTGAAATATTAAAGTAGACACTTTACTTGCATTTAACATGTTTTAAAAAAAAATAATAATAATAATTAGTTTGATGCGGACACCAAAATGGTGACGTCTCGTCTTTGACCCCTGAACATACTTAATGTTATCAGATTTTATTCGTGCATTAAACAAAGCTGCACACTCAAGTTTGTGGCTGCTATAAATTTTATCTTCCTACAAGATGGCACAGTTTTTGAGACGTAATGCTTCAAATCTTCTTTCTGAAATAATCAGAAAAAAGCTTCAAAGATTTAAGAGGCTTCATTTCTCCATCCCTACAATTAATGTTTTAAAACTTACATTGCCACAGTATCAAATAGCCTTCCTACATTACAGTATGCAATGTTTTCATTTACAGCTGTAGACTTTAACTAAAACCACAGTTTTATTGTGTTAGTCCTTAACATGTCAGGTGGTAACCGTAATCAGCAAGAAATGCTTTCATTTTTAATCGTCTTCTCTATTTTTTTTCCAAAAGAATAGTTGAGAATAGTGTGAGGGGGTTGAAGACTGTCAAGTCATAACCCCCTTTATTTATATAGCGCTTTTTACAATGCAGATTGTGTCAAAGCAGCTTTACATTGATAACTGGTAAATCATTTTGGCTGCACAGCAACTCTTAAAGAATAGTGTCAACGCAGGCAGATCAGAAGCACTGTTGATTAAATGTCAAGAATACTGTTGAATATCAAATGTCAAGTCAAATGTCAAGTGTCCCAAACCCGCACTCCATCAGGTGACATCAGATGGCAAACAGGTGGCAAACAAGTGGCAAATAGGTGTTAAAATGGAGAAAAAAACCTTGGGAGAAACCAGGCTTAGTCAGGGGGCCAGTTCTCCTCTGGCGAAGAGTGCTTTGTTATGAATCAGGTTGCTATCATAAGTCTGATAGGATCGCAACAATCAAAGTGTTTATTTCAGTTCCATCCAGTTGAGGATCGTATTCATCACGCCGGTATGGACGGTTTGTTGAGGAACTGTGCTACTGGCTGTCGTGTTGATGAGGCCTTCACAACGGATGATCTAGTTGACTCGATCTCTGCTGATACTTCAGGGCTGCGTTGTGGTCGTGTCCAGTTGAGGATCGTATTCATCACGCCGGTATGGACGGTCTGTTGAGGAACTGTGGCACTGGCTGTCGTGTTGATGATGTCTCCACAATGGATGATCTAGTCGACTCGATCTCTGCTGACACTTCAGGGCTGCGTTGTGGTCGTGTCATGGCTCCGGTCCTTGGTCTCAGCTGGATAAGGCCCAGATCCGGTTGACTGCGGTAAACCTCGGGATAAACAGAAAGACTAATATTAGCGTAGATGCCATTCTTTTTCTGATGTAACGAGTACATCTGGTGTTATAGAAAGTGTTCCTGGTTCCGGCTGACCTATTTTATGCAGCCTAATAATCCTTTAACGGATTTGAAAATATAAATTGATAATGTGTTAAGTGTATGCCAAGTTAAAGAGATACGTTTTTAGCCTAGATTTAAACTGACAGAGTGTGTCTGCATCCCGAACAATGCTAGGAAGATTGTTCCAGAGTTTAGGTGCCAAATAGGAGAAGGATCTACCACCTGCGGTTGATTTTGATATTCTAGGTATTATCAGCTGGCCTGAATTCTGAGATCGCAATAAACATGAAGGACTATAATGTATTAAGAGCTCGCTTAGGTACTTGGAGCTAAACCATTTAGTGCTTTGTAAGTAATTAGCAAGATTTCAAAATCTATACGATGTTTAACAGGAAGCCAATGCAGTGATGACAGAACTGGGCTAATATGGTCATACTTCCTAGTTCTAGTAAGAACTCTAGCTGCTGCATTTTGTACGAGCTGTAGCTTATTTATCAAGCGGGAGGAACAACCACCCAGTAGAGCGTTACATAAATCTAGCCTTGAGGTCATGAATGCATGAACTAACTGTTCTGCATTTTTCATTGAGAGCATATGTCGTAGTTTAGATATATTTTTAAGATGGAAGAATGCGGTTTTACAGATGCTAGTAACATGGCCTTCAAATGAAAGATTGGTATCAAAGAGCACACCCAGGTTCCTAACTGACGACGAAGACTTAACAGAGCAGCCATCAAGTGTTAGACAGTATTCTAGGTTATTGCGTGAAGAAGTTTTTGGTCCAAAAAAGAGAATCTCTGTTTTTTCTGAATTTAGTAGTAGGAAATTACTGGTCATCCAGTTTTTTATATCAGCTATACATTCTGTTAATTTAACGAATTGGTAAGTTTCGTCAGGGCGCAAAGAGATATAGAGCTGAGTATCATCAGCGTAACAATGAAAACTAATGCCATGCTTCCTAATGATATCTCCCAAGGGTAGCATGTACAGAGTGAAAAGCAACGGTCCTAGTACTGAGCCTTGCGGTACTCCATATTTAACTTGTGATTGATATGACATCTCATCGTTTACTACTACAAACTGATAACAGTCAGATAAGTATGATTTGAACCATGCCAATGCAATTCCACTAATGCCAACATAGTTTTCGAGTCTATTTAGAAGAATATTGTGATCAATAGTGTCAAATGCAGCACTAAGATCCAGTAACACTAATAGAGAGATACAACCATGATCTGAGTAACTCTCATTAGTAACTCTAATGAGAGCAGTCTCAGTACTATGGTACGGTCTAAATCCTGACTGGAAATCCTCACAGATACTATTTCTTTCTAAAAAGGAACATAGTTGTGATGAAACTGCCTTTTCTAGTATTTTTGACAGAAAAGTGAGATTTGAAATCGGCCTGTAATTGACTAATTCTCTAGGATCAAGTTGTGGTTTTTTAATAAGAGGTTTAATAACAGCCAGCTTAAAAGTTTTTGGTACGTATCCTAGTGATAAAGATGAATTAACAATATTAAGAAGAGGATCTATGACCTCTGGAAGCATCTCTTAGTCGGTATAGGGTCTAACATACATGTGGATGATTTTGATGATTTAACAAGTTTAGACAATTCTTCCTCTCCTAAAGCAGTAAATGAATTAAATTTTTCTTAGTAGTAGTAGACGGTTGCATGGTTATAATTTTTTCTCTAAAATTATCAATCTTGCAAGTAAAGAAGTTCATAAAGTCATTACTGCTGTGCTCTTTGGAAACATCAGAAGTTGAAGCTTTATTTCATGTTAATTTAGCCACTGTATCAAATAAATACCTAGGGTTGTGTTTATTTTCTTCTAAAAGTTTACAGGTTTGAAGAGGGACATTACCTTCAATTTTATATTTTTACAAAATATTTATATTTTGTCTTTCTCTTATATTGTGCCCTTCATTCTGGGTCAACAGATCTGCATGCACGACTGCTGATGATGTCAAGTCAAGTCAAGTCATCTTCATTTATATAGCGCTTTTCACAATATATATCCTTTCACATATTGTTTCAAAGCAGCTTCACAGTGACAATAGGAAAATTATTATCGAGCTAAAGTTGGTTTTTGATTGAATCACTTCTGCTGTAAAAATGGTTAATTATTATTTTAGGGGCCACTTAAATGACACCTTTCCTACTGAAACACATTCACTGTAAAATGTGAATCTCTTGCATTTAACCAGAAAGAGCACACATGACTAAATTAATGTAACTAGATGTTACTGCCTCTGAAATAAAGCAACATGCAGCATAACACCAATGTTTTCTGGCTCATCTTGGAAAACAGATGATACAGAAACCCTTTAAATCCCAACAGAACTTGAAACACTAACAGATTATACAATTTGTATTATACAAAGTTTCCTATTGAGAATCAAGATTTAGATGTTGATGATTTATTGAAAAAAAAAGTTTGAAGTCACCATTCTGGTGGTCAGTGCTTGCTTTAGTTGGGCTCTTGGCCTTTGACTTTTAACATTAGTATTTTCCTGGCTGCTTTAACTGTGTGTTTCTGATACACATTTGTTATAGCAAAAAAAAGCAAGAAAAACTCAGATCGGATGATGTTGGTCACTTGTTAAGTGATAGTATAGTCATCATGAAGTGGTCTGATTCACTGATACCAGAGTCTGGTCTCTGACTGAATTGTTTAATAGTAATTGTAATTTTTACATGCCAATACTACTGCAGTGCTGTGATACTATAAACAAGTTTGTTAAATCTTTGTTTAGTCAAGGTCATGCAGGCTCACACAGACATCAAGAACATGAATCTCAACAATGGTGAAAAAAATTAAAAATGTTTTGTCAAAAAACAAGCTACTAAGTCACCATTGTTGAGATTCACATGCTGATTCTTGATGTCTCTGTGCTTTTGACACATGACAACTGAGTATACCAAGTACAGTTGTAGTGTTACTGATCTGTATGTATTCCCCCCCCAACCTAAGTAATGTGTAATGCATTAATACATGGAAATAGGACTGTAAAATAAAGTGCATCCTTGTACATAAACATTACATAGGAATTACCAGCTTTTACCAGGTGTAATTTACACATTAACTAACTGGTATATTCACAAGTACATTCATAATAAGTACATGGAAATAGGACTGTAAAATAAAGTGCTCCCTTGTATATAAACATTACATAGGAATTACCAGCTCTTTAAACTTTGTAATAATAAGCTTAAGCATATTAACTAATAAGGACTGTAAAATAAAATGCACTGTTGTGGAGAGCAATTTAGCATTAACAGTTCATAAAACACTAGCCTACATAAAGTACATACATAATGCAGCAAAAGAACACTATTTGGTAAGCCTCTGTTTTGTACTGTTGTTAACATGCACACACTGTAAGTAAGTGTCCGTTTTTTGTGTCCACACTTGTCCGTGAGTACAACTGTCACAGACACGCCAGGCTCTACCCTCACACAGACACAGCGCACGTCATCAACGGAGTACTAACGACGCACACCTGCCATAAATCAGCACCCTCATCAGCAGCACCATAAAAGACTCATGCTCTCACTCAGGCTGCATTTACACAAGCACAAAAAATCTGATCTTTTGCTCACATCTGACACAGATCGGAATTAGTTGCACACGTGTAAACACAAAAATCCACACGAGATCCGATTTTTTCACATCCGATCTGAGCCACTTCCAAATGTGGTTTTAAATCAGATACATATCTGATCTCTGGACATTCGACCTACATCTAAACACTCATATCCGATTCCTATTGGAAGTCCAAGCCATCACAAGGCGAGGGCGGCACGTTTGCTCACTAAAAGGTAGCTTTTATGTTGTATTATGAAGCAGACGTGCTTGTATGCACTTGCACTAAAAATTTGCAGCTTCAGGTGGGAAATTTATATGTCTAACGTTATCTATTTTTCTAGAAAGAAATTGTGCACACACACATACATTCAGCAGCTGAATGTCAACCTTTGCCCGGTTCATTTAAAAGTGTCCACCGTGTTGTTGTTTTTCGTATAATCCAAAAGCTTCACTCTAGCGCTCGCGCTCTCTCCCTAGCTTACTCAAACTCATTCAAAAAAATTTAAAACTGATAGTAGATAAAATATCAAACGCAAATTACCTTTATTTTCCGGTCTATATCCGTTCAGACAGAATTTGCGCTGCAATACATCCATGACACTGACAGCTGTTAACTTATCCATTCTGACAGGTAGGCTAATCATGGCCACCCGACATGAAATATATAAATAATTTTGATGGCACGGCAATTCAAAAGCTGAGGATCTACTATGTGCATGTAAAACTGTCAATGACAATCATTTTGGGGCAGGAAGTAATGTAAACACAGATATCGGATACCAGTCGCGTCTAAAGTCAATGTAAACACATTGGCCAAAAAATCGGATATGGTCAAAAGATCAGATCTGTGCATTAAGACTTGCAGTGTAAATGCAGCCTCAGTCACTGTCCGGTCTCCTTTGCACATAGCACTTATATGCTTACCTTAAGGACTCCTCCGAAGATACTCACCTGTTTCCAGCGTGTTCCTTCATCTCCTTGTGTTCTCCTCGTCCTCCGTGAGTTCATCAGTGTCTGCTCAAGTCTCAAGTCTGTCATCTATCTGCCATTCCGGCAAAACAAGACAAGTATCAGTTCTACATTTATATCTGCCAATGTATCAACTTGCATTCACTCACCTGCACTCTGTCTGCCATTCTGGTTGTTAAATAAACATCATTACCATTATTCCTGTGTCGTTGTCCCCTTCTGTGATTGTAACAGAAGACCGGACCAACACAGCTAACAACCAGGATGAGTGCTCCAGATCCATTCCAAGAGCTCGTAGATGTACTACGCCGAGCACTCCACTCCACCACTTCACCGGCATCTGCACCAGCGCACACTTCCGCATTCACCGTCCCCATCTGCGGTTGCCAGTCCCATGGCCAAACCGGCGCCCTTCTCTGGTTCGGCGGAGGATTGCAATGGATTTCTCCTGCAGTGTTCGCTGGTCCTGGAGATGCAACCGCACTTGTACCCCGATGACCACGCTAAGGTAGCGTTTATAATTTCTCAGCTAGATGGCAAGGCTGGGCAGAACCGCTCTGGTCACAAAAGAATCCCATTACCTAGTCTCTCTCCGGATTCACCACTCACTTCAAAGAAGTCTTTGGAAAACCCGCTTGGGATTCATCGATTGGTGAGAAATTATATCAGCTCAAACAAGGTTCCATGTCTATAACCGACTATGCTCTCCAATTCAGAACCCTTGCTGCCTCTAGCGGTTGGAACGAGCAGGCCCTCATCACTACACATCGCCAAGGATTGGATCCACGCGTATGGTTGCATCTCGCTGCATACGCTTCATCCAACTTTCCATCAGGTTCGTCACTCGTATGCAGTCGTGTCTCGAAGAGCACCAGGGCAGACCAGAATCCGTCAGCTCCCCAGAACCAGCCAACGAACCCATGCAAATGGAGAATACCCGTCTATCTACAGCTGAGCGGCAGAGGCGCTCTGTATTGGTAACTTTGTTATACCTTTGCCTGTATTGTGGTCAATCTGGGCATTACATCTCTGAATGCCCCACTCGCCCAGCTCGTCCCATGGTGAGTGTTATCATTCCTTCGATAAATAAGATGAAACCACTTACCACTGTTGTAAACCTTACTGCTGCCGGTTTATCTCTTCCAGTCAGTGCCCTCCTCGATTCTGGGTGAGCCGGGAATTTCATCTCCGGAGCCCTCTGCCGCCAGTTCCAGCTCAAGACAACAGCCACGCCTTCGACTTATCAGATCCACTCGGTAACTGGAAGACCACTAAGCCGAAGATGAGTGCGCTTCAGCGCCGGGCCCCATTCAACTCCAAATCGGCATCCTCCACACTGAGCAACTCCATCCGCTGGTTCTGGAGGAATCCACCGCTGACGTGATCTTAGGGCGCCCGTGGTTGGAGCAGCACAACCCGGTCATCTCGTGGAAGACTGGGGAAATCCTGAAGTGGGGTGACAAGAGTTTCCTAGACTGTTTTCCTGGTTTTCCTGTTCCAAGTTCTCCGCGTTCTGAAGAATTACCAGTCTGGGGGGATCACGTGACGCTTCGTACGTGATGGCTGCCGATCTTTAGAGCTCCTAGCACGTTCCCTCTTTTATCAATATTTAACAGGTTAAAGTTTACAAATCTAACAGTCTAAACACACCTTTAAACAAGATGAATGCCAACAAGAAGGCTGCATCCTCGCCCGCAAAAACCCAGACTGGAAAACGGATGAAATCTTCAATTTGCAGTGAAGACATGGCGGACGCCATTTCTCTGGCTTTAACGAAACAACAAGGTACGTTGGAAGAAGTTGTCCGGAACGCAGTGCATATTGCGATGAAAGATGTGACAGTGCATGCAGTTTGCTGACTGCCGAATTTCAATCACAGATGGCCGTTGTGCGCGGGCTTATCGACAAAGTGGACAATATCCAACGTGAGACGAGAGGCCTGAAACAAGACGTTGTCGGCTGCAAATCAGATGTGTCTAAATTTCAAGCAAAGCTGGCAGAATTGGAAGATCGAGAAAGACACAATAATGTTCGACTTGTTGGTCTCGCACCGAACCGTGAGGGAGGCGACGCGATACGCTTTCTCACAGAAATGCTTCCAAAGTGGATCCCCTCGCTCTCAAACAGGCTGATAGAGATCGAAAGAGCCCACCGCATCTATGGACAGCAGAGGTCCACGAAGACGGGTCGCACTATGATTTTTAAAGTGCTGAGATATCAAGGCCGTCAGTCTATCTTAGACGGGGCAAGAGAGGTGAGCAAGAGGGGACCAGTTCTGGATGGCGAGAATCGGCTGAAATTCTTTGCTGACTACAGCGCCTACACCTCGCAAAGGCGGAGAAGTTTTGCTGATACACGGAAGGAGTTACGAGCTTCAGGAATCCAATATTTTTTGATCTACCCAGCCACTCTGCATGATATGCACAATGGTGAGAAACTGTCTTTCTCTTCGCCACAAGAAGCAGAGGAGTTCCGACTTCAGATCGCAGACACTTCGCGGGCAAAACGGCAGCTGACTTTCGGCGATGTCAATCCATACGAGATGGACACGAATCAAACTGATAATTAACCAGCCATCGTAACTGGTAGGACTGTCCATGGAACTGTATGGACGTTCAGGATTTCTTTCTTGTTCAGGGCAGCACAAATTTTGAGAGTATATAACGCAGAAAGGCGTGCTTTTAGTTGAACGTGTTCTTCCTGTTAACTTTTGTTTCTGACATCTAAGTCACACACGAGAGGGAGCGGGTAAGTTTCAGATCAGTGGGATGTATGATACTGTCACGGTTCCGATACACAAGTTGGGGAATATCTAGCAGTCTGGGGGAGGGGGGAGGGGGGAGTTTGGTCCTACCATGTATCTCTTTGTTTATGTTAGTAACGAAATGTGCAATCAAACTAGTGTTGTCTAAAATAACTCATTATTTACCCTTTAATATAGTCAAAGTTTACAGTCCCTTTGATAATGGTTAATATCTCAATGATTTCAGTTAACATCAGAGGTTTAAATAGTCCTATAAAGAGAACAAAGTTTCTGCATAGTTTAAACAGACACAATGTAGGTGTGGCTTTAGTTCAAGAATCTCATCTAAAAACAAGCGATGTTGCTCGTGTACAAAATACATTTTATAAAGTCATTGCTGCATCTAGTGATGGAACAAAAACAAAGGGATCTCTTATACTCATTAAAAGAAACTTTCCTCTTGTTATTGAAAGATGTAGTAATGATAAATCTGGCAGGTTGAGCTATTTCTGCACATGTATTCAAGGCAAGAAAATAGCTTTTGTCTCCATCTATGCTCCAGCAGTTTTTGACGTAAACTTTTTTCAGTGGTTAACTAATCAGTTGCTACTCCTGATAAGGACTCTTACTGACATATGGAATGATAACGGGATGCTCAGCTTTCAAAATATAGTTGCATCTTTTAATGTACCGGCATCTTCCTTTTTTTTGTTTTTGCAACTGCGTTCAGCCCTCAGAGCATATGGAGTCCCATGGGGATCAGCTCTCGAAACACATCCTGTTCATTGTTGGCTCTTTAATCCTTCTCAACAAAGGGTAGTGTCAGATGTCTATCCTTACCTTCTTGAAGCTAAGCAAAATCAATTACCACTGCACACAATTTGGACAAGGGAGCTATCTGTAGACCAGATTGATTGGGAGACGGTATGGAAAAATATTTTCTGTGCATCAAAAAATCCAAACCATCAATTAATTCATTTCAAATTTTGTCACAGATACTCGGCTACCAACCCCCACTGTTCCCCTGGACTGGGGAACCCTCGGATGTACCAGTGGTTGACAACTGGTTCCGAGAGAGCGAGAGGGTCTGGGCTGTTGGGCTCGTCTTCATCACAGTGTGTAAGCATGCTTTGTGTGTATCAAGTATTATTGTTTAAGCCTTTTCTTTCTCTGTTTGTTTTAGCATATATCATAGCTGTTTCTCTATGATTTAAGTGGTTACATGTTTGCTAAATAAAACTTAATATCACGCATTATAAAATGCTGCTTGCAGCTTTAATTCACCTTTTTAACTGTTATACCTTCTATAACTGTTGCCCAATCTCAATGAAATGTTTCATTCTTGTTTAGAATCATATGTGGCATGTGCTCACCTATTTTTGTAAAGTTCCAAGTTATCATTTAGGATTTATAGGCTTTTGAGTATATCTTGCCACAACCATATTTCTAAATGACCCTGTTAAAAAAACCCGAAAGGTAAAATTCAACTTTTTTTTGATAATTATTGATCTAGAGAGTCCAGAGAATTGTCCTGCACTGATTTTGTTCCGATCGGGCAAAAAACCTAAAACTAGTTCGCAAAAGTAGGGTTTTCACATAATCATGAATATTTAATGAACGATTTGATTGACAGCATTGGTTCTTCAGGCAAAGTTGTTCAGAATGAGGAGATCTATCAAATTATATTGTGTGGATCTGTAAAAACACCACGTGATTACAGAGGCGTCAAACTCGTTAGCGCCAACTAGTGGCCGATTTATTTCAAAATTCTTACAGACCTCTAGGACCATGAGTCGAACATGCCCACTGAGTTTCGTTCCGATTGGCCTCCGTTAACCTTGTTTAATAGGTGCACAAATTTCAATGGCCGATGGTAGCCATGATTTTTGAGATACGCCAATGTCCTCATAGACTGTCATGCCCCCTTGGACCAAGACACTGCATGCCAAATTTCAAGTCGATCGGACTAACGGTTGCATAGTTACAGCTGTTTTCATGTTTTTGCAAGTTACAGCACCACCTAGTGTCCAATCGTTGCTCGTTGTTTTTACAGTGACCAAAGAATGAGCCTATACACATGTGTACTGAGTTTGGTATAGATATCTCATTTACTTCTTGAGTTATAGCCATTTTAGTAAAAGTGTCTCCGCCCACATTGAACGTTTTGGCGCCCATTTGCGACCGTGAATCAAAATGTCTATTCTTTTTTTTTTATATATAATTATTGATATCCAGACTCCAAAGAACATTTCTGCCCTGGTTTGGTTCCGATCGGGCAAAAAACCTAGGACTAATTCGCAAAAGTAGGTTTTGGACAAAATCCAAGAAAAAATCCTTAGAACTAAAACATGACAAACTGGGGCCCAGGACAGGAAGCAGACAGACTGGCTAAACCGACCGTCTGCTAGCCGCCTCACGTCACAGAACTCAGATAATTCCCAACACATAGAAACTCTTTCACCTAGATATTATCACATAGAGACTGTGTCTGTACCTCGAACTAGTAAATACAAAAAANTGACTTGACAAGATGGCGGAAAAATTTGCATACCGGAAATGAAATCGTTTTGCATGAAGGCACCTCACGAAACTGATTTCGGACAGACTTCTGAGGCAGCGTAACCGTTTAATGATCTACAGCAATATAGCGCGAGCTTTGGTGAGAACTAAACAAATATTTAATTATTACAGTAGTAATTTCTCGATAGAAATGATATCAAAATTGAAATATGTTGGTCAAAATCGTACATTTATACACAAACTGAGCAGCAAACGCAACTTTCGGACGCCATCTTTATTTTTCTAGCTCTACTGTCACAGAATGGAGAGCACAGGATTGTGGGATATCAAAGGCAGCTAAGGATGCTTCCTTCAAAAATCGATCTAAGGTATCTCATGAGACAGGAAGTGAAGCTAACATTGGATTCGGACGTGCCTTGATGCCTTACTTCTTTGAAATGTGTCCTCAGAAGGCAGCATTTTCCAGTTTTCGGACGCAGCCAATGTTTTAGGATTACTAGAAAGCTACAGGCAGGTGAGTTTAATCATGGTTGGAGCTAAACCATGCAGGACAGTGGCCCTTCAGGACCGAAGTTGCCCATCCCTGCTCTAGGCCTTACGGTTTGGTCTGCACGATTCGTTTTACGGCAGAAGAATAATAATAAAAATCCTTACAATTACAAATAGGGTTTCAGCACTACGTGCTTGAACCCCTAATAATTAGTAGGCTAATTCCTTCTGAAGGATTTGATAATACTTCAGTCATTACTAGTGGGTTACCATGACCTTTAATTATGCACCTGTATATAGTAGCCTAGTTCTTAGTAGTTCTCTGGGAGGTATGAAAAAACAGTATACTGATTAGCTAATAGTGAACTACCACCAGGCCCGGATTTTTAGGCCGCAAAGGGCCGGTGTTGTCATGGCACTGTTGAAATATGATCTAGAATATGTCAAAGCGGCCAAATGTACTAAGCTGAGTAGCCTACCTTTTTCCTTAACCAGTCAGTGGCGGATTTAGGAATGGGCGACATGGGCAAGGCATCTTTCCGGGGGCGGCCCGGGGCACCCGCGCAAGAAAAAAAAACACAAATGCGCGATCGGGGTTTTACCGTTCATTTGCACGTAACGTCAATGATATCATGTCACCCTGTGGGTAAATTAACCTTGTCGGGAGGGACTCGGAGTGTGCGCCCGGAGAAGACAGCGCACTTAAAAGTAGGCTATACGAGAAGAAGGGATGAGGTGACGTCTGTAGGGAGAGCGGGAGGGGAGTGGGACAAGTTCTAAATCAATACTAAATTATGGTAAGACAAAAGGTCTAAACCACCGGAGGCGGATTTAGGTAAATAAATGAAAAGGAAGAGGGGAAACATGCAAAAGATAAAGGCATGCATGCAGCTATTACTCATATCGTAATAATAGTACGCAAATAATAAAATATAGGGCCTATTATTTATGTTATTGCTTGCTATGCTATTACACATTGGGCAACAATAT
>RJVU01017812.1:43903-78137 GCA_003731715.1 Anabarilius grahami
AAAAAAAAAAAAAAAAAAACATATAAAGTTGTGCAGTTTTTGGGTATTTTTTGTTATTTATTTGCCTCAATTTGTTATAATTTAAGTATATACATTTATATAAATAGCAACATTTTTATGTTAAATCCACTTTAAAAAAAAGATCTGCATTTCTCAATGTCATTCACAGCCAAAAAAGACATGAAAAAGACATGAAAAATGGGCCTGGGTTTAGTGGATGATTGCTGCCATCTACTGGAAAGCAAACACTTATAAAAAAAAATTAAAATAACATGAATTTTTAACTACTGTCACTAGATGCCTAGAGAATTAATCAATGGTTCACATTATAAAATCATTATTATAACAATAAAAATCACTCTATATCAAATTTTATCATTTTTTGTACTATAATTTTTTTTATTATAATTTTTTTTTTTTTCAGTAGAGAACAGTACAGTCGTGAATTAAAGTGGGCCGGTCTAAGGCATGAAACTCCAGGGCTGAAAATGAGTCCCACTCCGGCCCTGACTACCACATTCATCTAAGAACTATTACTTACTAATTCATTAATCAGTTTCTTGTTAGTTAATAGTACTAGAGCGTTAATAATGTATTACTCATTTGTTCCTGTATAGTTATTCATTAATGAAAGATCAGTATTCTAAAGTGTTACCAACGTGTGAATACTCGGCTATTTTTCCAAATGTGCGCACTTTTGGACTAAAGGTTTGTATGATGTGTTGTGAACCACTGATCAAAATTAAATGGGAGCAAACGCGACTGAACAGTTTTGTGCCTCGTTATTCTATTCAAAATATCAGTGTGTATATATATATATATATTCCTAGGAAAACGGTTTAATTAAGGATTTATTTCTACTTGATCTTACTCATAAATTGCTTTTATTGGTGTAACCTATTTTTTCCAAATTAGTCAGATTAAATAGCTAAATAACTGAATAAAACTAGCTAATGTAGAAAAACACTTTTACAATGTATAAGAAAATAGACCGATTTTGTGCACAAATAACCCTTAAGCGTTCGGTAAAAATAGGCCTAACATTCGACTGAATGGCCTAGAGAAGCGATCATGTGTCAGAAGTGAAAGTGAAAGAACGATCTTTTGCATTTTGGGGCGTTAAAAGTGCTGACGCACCGACTCTTTGTGTAAAGCTGAGGCGAGTAAACGTTCAAAAGCGGTAATCAGAAAGAGCTTTACCCAAGGCTGATTGTTAGAGCTATAACTTTAGATTTCATACAGTGTGTAGGTGAAAGATGCTACACACATCGACAAAGACGCCGACTGGAGGATTCTCTTTTGAGAACACACGCAGGTGAGAAATCTATAACAACATGATCAAGACGTAAACATTAAATAATATGATAAAGACATAAATGAAATTTACAATGATTGCTAAGCGCTAATATGTATACTGTGATGTGTTGAATACGTTATGGCTTCGTTAAAGTCTTTTGACACATGAATGAGTAAACATGGCCTAGGCCTACTCCTAAACATACAAACGTAGTAGTAACAAAAAGTAGGCCTACCTTAATAATCTTATATATTTTAATTGTATTGTATTTTGTTTCATTCATAGAAATGCTGTTCTGGAAGTAAACTTATCAGAGAAGGGTTACAGTGCTCCAAACGCCAGGAAGACTGGCACCACTATCGCTGGCTTGATATTCAAAGTAAGTTTTGACACCCCAAAGCACGATTTATGTAGTTAATTACTGATTAAGTATTTATAATTTGTCTTTATTGTAATTCAAGTAATTGCAAATAAACAGAGCTATATATAGCATAATTAATATAATATATAATTTGTAATTATAATAAACCAAAAATAAATGAATTTTATTTGAGGATGGAGTGATTTTAGGTGCAGACACCAGAGCCACGGATGATATGGTTGTAGCTGATAAAAACTGCATGAAAATCCACTACATAGCTCCCAAAATCTAGTAAGTAAATCTTTTGGTTGCTCATCATCATAGTTCAAGTCTCTGTCTAAACTAAATTTTATAGTGCCTGTTTTTGATTTTTGATTTTTTTCTTACCACAATAGCTGCTGTGGTGCAGGTGTTGCAGCTGATGCTGAGGTCACTACTCAGATGATGTCATCAAATGTGGAACTGCATTCGCTGAGCACAGGACGACCTCCTCTTGTGGCCATGGTGACCCGACAGCTCAAACAGATGCTGTTTAGGTGAAAGAGTGTCATAAAGTCATTCAATTTGATTCAAGTGATCATACCAAAATGATTGATATGTCAGTACATCATTCTGTATTTTAAGATATTGATAGTTAACTGACAATATTAGTTTATCTTAAAGGACTATTTAAGGACTATTTATCTTATCTATTTAGACTAGGACTAGGGCTGATTGTTTCCCATTTTTTGTAGGTATCAGGGGCACATTGGTTCTTCTCTAATTGTGGGAGGTGTGGATATTAACGGCCCACAACTCTATAGCATCTACCCTCATGGTTCCTATGATAAGCTTCCTTTCCTTACCATGGGTACTTTACCCCCTTTCTTTGAATTAAAATGAGGCTGTGGCCTCATTTATAAAATGTTGCATAGAAACCGTCCAACATTTGATCTTACAATCATTTCTCAAATGTGCGTATGTGTGATTCAGAGAACAAACGTACACAATGCCTACAACGAGAATTTTTTTTGCATACGCCTCTCTTTCAGAAGTGAAATTTATCTGCAAATGATCTTGAAATTGTGAGCAGCTGAATGGTTTCCGATCTCCGCTTTGTAAACGCCACCTAATTAATGTCATTAACAGAGCACCAGTCAACGTCCAAATCTTTTACTTGAGAATGGCGAGTGGCAAGAATTGCTTAGATTTCCAAATACCTGCAGTACTCCGACACTCTGCCATAAGGAAAAGTGCGTACGTCTGCTCAGACCCTGACGTGACGTAGCACTTTTCCATGTCAAAGACCATTTTAATAAATAATTTTTATAAATATGAATGTTGGTGTGGATTTTAACGCATGCACACTCTAAGGTCAAATCTGTACATACACACGTTTTATAAACGAGGCCCCTGATCTTTAAAATTTTTATTTTTTTTGCAACCTGCACTTGTTTATCAAAACTTTATATTTCAGGGTCTGGAGCAGCTGCTGCCATTTCTGTATTTGAAGATCGTTACAAGCCAAACATGGAGGTTAGACAACTGTTTTTAGACATTCTTATTGATATTTTCCAACATAGTATTGTATATTTGCTGTTATTGTAGATGCATTTGTTAAAACTAGGGGTCTAGGGACACCTGAGGGCCCATTACTTTACCCAAAAACTTGCTTGACGCCTGAGAATAAACCTCAGTGGTTCATACAGAAGTGCAAACATGGCAAGGCACACAATAATGAACCTCAATGGTTCTCGCATGTCAAGCAAGCATACTTGAGCTTCCGTTTACCAAATTTGAGTGTTCAATGTAACATTCACTGACAAAAGAAGACAAAGGTAAAAGAACAACTTGGAATAAACAAAGTGGAAATAAACTACAATCCAGTGAAAAATTTTAAATGACAGAACAGTACAATATAAAACTATTGATTCACGGCATACAGTGCTTAGCGTAAATGAGTACAACCCCTTTAAAAAGTAACATTTTAAACAATATCTCAATGAACACACAAACAATTTCCAAAATGTTGACAAGGCTAAGTTTTATATAACATCTGTTTAACTTATAACTTGAAAGTAAGGTTAATAATATAACTTGGAGAACAACATTTTCGGTTTTACTCAAATTAGTGTAATGCAAAAATGAGTACACCCCACTGAAAGTCTCTGGAGCAAAGCTAAATTTTAGACTACAAATGTCTAATTTAAAAAGAATTCAACCACAGGTGAGTCTAATTATTCATTACACAGCGTCTTCTGATGAGAAGGGTTGAAGAAAATCGCCATGCAAGTTCACTGCAGTTATCTAAATAAGTAGAAAGCCAAATTGGGGTGACTCTTTCCCGTGACACAATACGGCATACACTGCAGAGGAATGGCATGCATGGGTGCCGTCCATGAAAGAAGCCTTTCCTAAAGCCCAGAGAAAGTCGGAGAGCTGCATTTCATTGATGGCATCATGAATTCACAGATGTACTGCTCTATACGGAAAGAGAAGATGCTACCATCACTCCGTGCCCTTGGTCGTTGTGCACTTTTCCAACATGATAATGATCCTAAACACACATCTAAGGCCACTGTTGGATTTCTGAAGAAGAGCAGTGTGAAAGTGATACAGTGGCTCCTGATCTGAACCCAATCGAACACCTATGGGGATTCCTGAAGAGACAAGTTAAGCATCACTCTCCATCCAGCATCCAGTCTCTAAAAGGAGGTCATTCTTAAAGAATGGAAAAAGATAGATGTTGCAAAATGTCGCCAACTTGTTCATTCCATGCCTAGAAGACTTGGTGCTGTCATTAAAAATCATAGAGGCCATACAAAGTACTAGATGTAGTAGTTATTGTTGTGGGGTGTACTCTTTTTTGCATTACCCTAATTTGAGTAAAACTGAAAATGTGTAATCTAAGTCATATTATTAGCCTTACTTTCATGTTATAAGGTAAACAGATGTTATATTAAACTAAGACTTGTCAACATTTTGGAAATTGTTTTTGTGTTCATTGAGATAGTTTAAAATGTTACTTCTCAGGGGGGGGGGGGGGNGTGCACTCAAAAAAAATACTGTACATCTAACTATTGCATCCTGTTTCAGAACAATTTTTGAGGAATTTTGTTCTCGTTCTCTTTTACAATCTGCAAAAAATTCATTTGTTTTTATTCTTTGCTTCTTACCCTCAATGTGATCTTTTTTGTTGAATCCCATTCCCCAAACACACATTCATTCTTGTCAAACCCACACCTACATAAACTGTTGGGAATGAAAAGCTGGAGGAAGGAAAGCAGCTGGTGAGAGATGCCATCACTGCAGGCATCTTCTGTGATCTGGGTTCCGGCAGCAATGTAGACCTATGTGTGATCACAGAGAAAGCTGTGGATTATCTGAGAGGATATGACCAGCCTGTTCAGAAAGGATTGAGGTAAGATACATAGACGAGTATAATGTGGAAGATTGCAGTAACATTATCTAATTATTCATAATTTTAAAATTAGTATTTTTAAATATACACATTGTCCTGGAGGATTCCAGAAAGCAGGGTTACCCCAAACTTTAGGTTGATTACCTTTCTTACTTACAGTTATCGGTTCCAAAACACAGTCAGCTCCAGAGTATGTTCCAGTGTTCACACTGGAAATTCCAAAAAGTAAAAGTGCACTATTGATTTAATTTTACTTATTTAATTTTATTTAATTTTACTTATTTAACAAAAATCTAAGTGTGGGGAAGTGTGTGTCACAGGTACCCTAAAGGTTACCTCAGTTTTTGGAAACCAAATGTTAAAACCATCTATTTACAATACCATGTAAACTTATGCATAACCTGCTTTCTGCAATATACCCCTAATCAACTCTCTTCCTGATCATCTCTCTTTTAATAATCTTCTGAGTTTACAACTGTACATGTTTATTCATTAAATATCTTAAGATTCAAAAACATTTTCTCTCTTTCTTCTAATGCACCAGGGACGGAATGTACAGATACAAGCCAGGCACTACTGCTGTGCTCACAAAAACAGTGATTCCATTAACACTGGATGTTGTGGATGAATCTGTCCAAATGATGGAAACTGAATAAGAATATATTTGCATTTCTTTTCATTCTTTCCTTCACTCTTTGGCCAATATAAGGGATATGTGTATAGTTTTCCTTTGTGGATAAATATATTTCATATTTTTAGAAGTAGCCATATGCTTTAGGAGTTTTATAGGACCCTGTATTCAGTAATTTGCATTTTAACTGCTCAAATCTGTTTTGCAAAAATGTAAAATTTTGAAAAGTGTTTCTGTCCTTATCCCATCAGATATAAAATTAATAAAATTTAAGATTAAAAAAATTAAAGTGTCATTTTTGTCATGTCAGAGTGTTTTTTTCCCCCTGAACCATCAAGCTAATTTGTTGGATGCGAAGGCAGTATTAATCATAAATAGTTTTATCTGGTTATAAAGCTTTCATAAAACTATATTTCAACATGATGAGAAATATTTTCACAAACTGATTACTACCACATTGTTCAAAGCAAAGTGAGCAGACAAAGTTAGTGGAAGCATGAGATTTATTCTTGATACTGGTGGGAAACTACAAATCAGTCAGTTAAAAATGTATCAGTTGCTGAATAAGACCCAATCTAACCTTTTATGGTGTATCATCATTTTATAAATGATACAGAGAAAATTGCATTTAAAATACAATAATAATATCCCCAATAATAATATGACATTTTCAAATGTGAGTTCCAAATGAAATATAGTAGCACAAGATGAAATGGAAAGTTAATAAAGCTTTTTAATGTTTTTTTTGAAACACTAAGACCGTTTCACAACTTTTCAGATAAATGCTTTAAATAATGATGTGCCATTTTTTATGAATTTTTAATGCAATTTTTCATGAAGTTATGAGCATGTAAAATCTACATATTTGTATTCAGTTAGCGGCCGTGCTGTTTTTGTTGTAAACGCATTAGACTCATTAGAGGGTGAAACCAATGCAACAGGAGCATGTTGGAGGCTTGATCTGAACGTGTAAAGTCTCTGATTTTGTATGCAAAAATAATTATTGTGCTACCTATATGGGTTCAGTTTTTATTGGCTCTTAAACAGACACGCAAACGGGACGCCAGCGCTCCCTTTAGGTCTTAAAGGGTTAAGGGCAAACTGTAATTAAAACTGGTCATTTGGCATTTTGTAAATGTAATAGATCCACTGGAGGCAAGTTGCTGAAGAACTAAGGGTGTCACGATTTCGATTTTAAATCGAAATCGACCGAAATTCAGTCACAATCTCAAACTTCGAATTAAAAAATGGAATCATCGATGTCGCCACGCCCCATGTCGCGTCCGGTTGCTTGCCAAGCGGAAAAAAAACACAAGTGTTGAAGTGCTGCGTGTCAACCTCCTCTAACAGCCACTCAAAAGATAGCATGGCAACTGCAGATGCAGGAGACCCATCGACAGAACTCGAACCCCCTCCTCTTTCACTGAAGTCGCTGGTGTGGAAGTATTTTGGATTTCCAGTGAGTTATGTTGACAACGTTCGCGTTGTCGACAAAAAAACAACAGTTTGCAAGCTATGCTATGTGCGTGTACCATATTCTCTCACTGGCAGCACGACTAACATGGCAGGGCATCTGCACAGGCACCACAAAAACATAGATTTATCTGTTAAACCAACAACTACACAAACTACTCTTCCGTCTTCATTTGGAATTAAACTTCCAAGCAACTCAACTCGTGCAAATGCAATTACGCATGCGTTAAGAGTATTCATAGCCGCGGAAATGCGTCCTTATTCTGTGGTGGAAAACTCCGGTTTTAGGCATTAAATTAGCGTGCTAGAACTACGCTACGAAATCCCAAGTAGAACGCATCTCACATCTACGGTGATTCCCTCCATGTACAATAATGTAAAAGAGAAAGTTATTGAAGGTCTGAGCAGCGCACATTTAGTTGCCTTGACTACAGATTGCTGTTCCTCCAGAGCAACACAGAGCTTCATGACTGTCACAGCACATTACATTTGTTACATTATGTTGTAAATAAAAGTTTTAAATTTAACAATGTAGTGTGGTACGTTGCGAACAAAGGTCAGATATTATATTGCATAAAAGTCTTGTCTGAAAAATGGCATAGCAACCTGTGCTATAAAAAAAATAAATGTAAGAATCGAGAATCGAATCGAACCGTGACCTTAGAATCGAAAATGTAATCAAATCGAGGATTTGGAGAATCGTGACATCCCTATGAAGAACCCATGTGTTTTATTTAAGTTAACAAACAAAAAATACAAAACAAAGAAAGACTTGACACAAAACATGGAACTCACCAACTGTGGTTACAGGGACAATACTTGACAAAGAACAAGGCAAACATTAGGGGTTAAATATACATAAAACATAACATAACAATGAGACATGACTAAACTTGAAACATGAACATGAAACAAAACCAAAACTAGACATAACAGAATCCCCCCTCTCTGGGCAGCTCCCAACGCCCAACATAAAACCAAAACTAGACAAAGTCCAGGAGGGTGGTGGATCGGAGGTGGTCTTGGGGAGGGATGGTGGGCCAGGCCCATAGAGCATGGGCAGACCTGGGCAGTGGAGCATGGGCGGGCCTGGGCCGTGAAGCAGTGGTGGACCTATACCTGTTTTTGCACCTTGTTCTGTTAGACACATATTCTCTTTTGTTCAGTTTCCCGCCACTTATTTGTATCCATGGTTACCCTCATTAGTTTGTTTGTACCAGCTGTGTCTTGTTAATTAGTCCTGTTTGCTCCTGTTTCCTTTTGTATATAAGCACTCAGTTTTAAGTTCAGTTTTTGTCTTGTATTGTTTAAGTTACATGGTGTTTGTAGTTGTTATTTCCTGGTGATTTTCATGTTCGTTGTTTCTAGTGGTCCATTAAATGTTGTATGAAGATATCTCCTTCGTCGTGCCTTGAATACTACAACCACCCACCGTAACAGAATACAGGACCAAGACAGAAGTATGGATCTAACCGCACTGTCGAATTCCGCATTCTGTCCTATTCTGTCATGGCCGGCGCCACACCTGAGCCCTCGGTCAAGATGGCCGTGGCCACGCAAGAGCCTCGTCGCAAGATGGCTGCCGCCACGCCTGAGCCCTCGGTCAAGATGGCTGCTGCCATGCCTGAGCCCTCGGTCAAGATGGCCGCTGCTACGCCTGAACCCTCAGCCAAGATGGCCGCCGCCATGCCTAAGTCCTCACCAGAATCTGCGGAGGACCAATGGCTAATTGAACCTGTACCAGCCCCTGAGTCCGCTCCAGTGTCTTCTCCAGCCCCTGAGTTAGCTTCAGTGTCTTCTCCAGCCCCTGAGGTTGCTCCAGTGTCTTCTCTAGCCCCTGAACCTGCTCCAGTGTCTGCTTCAGCCCGTGACCAGAGTCCAGTGATGGCTCCAGTCCCTGAGCCCGTTCCAGTCCCCGAGCCCGCTCCAGACTCCGCTCCAGTCCCCGAGTCCGCTCCAGAATCCGCTCCAGCCCAGAAACCCGTGGCTCCTCCCAAGGAAATTTTTTATGGGGGGCCATATACCTGTGGCCAAGCCTGGGGTCCAGGCCGAGGCCACGAAGGCCACACCGCCATGGCGCCCCGAACTGCCCGATCCGCTATGGCCCCCCTGCACTGCCCGATCCACCATGTCCCCCTGCACTGCCGGTACCACCCTGGAGGCATCCTACCAGTCCACACCTGCCCACGACCTCCAGGTAAATCAAAACTGCCTAACGGTACTGAATGAAATGTCGAACCCATGAAGAGGAAACGACATGATGGACACGATCTACTCCATCTGTGTTTTGATCATGAATCCGATCCAGATGTAGTCTTTAAACTTACCCACATTAAAGTGTTGAAAAAAAGGATGCATGAAGCTAGAATACAATCCCTTACGAAAAAGAAGTTTATTCAAGTGTGCTATTAGTATTCTACTTTTAAACTAAAAACAAGAGAGAATACTTTCAGTCTACTTTTTTTATACTTTTATGTACTTCTCAGAAATATACTTAAAATTGCACTTAAGTATACTTGATTTATACTGACAGAAAAGTCTAAGTATATTTGGCCTTTACTTATACTCAATATTTTGATCGATATACTTAAAAGTATAATTATTCTAAGTATACTTGGCTTGTAGTTGTGTTTACTCTTTTGATTGAGTAGCGTATTAAATGCTTTTTCATATAGTTTTACACAGTCTTATAAACTTCCCAAGTGAAAAAATATATACACTCTAAAAAATGCTGGGTTAAAAAAACCCAAGCTGGGTAAAATATGGACAAACCCAGCAGGTTGGGTTAAAAGGCACCTATTATGCCCTCTTTCACATGATGTAATATAAGTCTCTGGTCTGGTCAAGTTTCAGCTNAGCCTATTCCTATCTATTCGTATTTATTGTAGTCTCGATCCATCCACAGCAGACAACGGGCTGCGGTGTGCTTACCCAAGACGTCAAATTTTAACGCCGCAGGCTCGGGTTCAGGGTTCCATAGAAGTCTATCGGACTGCCCTGCTCGTTGAAAAATGACGCCATGGGGGTACCCAGTGCGTTCATATGTGACGCCAAGGGGTCCTGACCAAGCGTCCATATGTGACGAGTTGGGAGTGAGAACGTGTTGACTAAACTGGTTTACTTAAAGTCTGCTAAATTAGAACAACTAATTTTGTACTTAATGCACTTTAATTGTGCAGAAGTAATGGTGAGGTCCAACTAAAGATATAATTAGTTATATCTGATTGTGTTAAAGTGGAACTATTGCAAGTATACTTTAGGTACACTTTATCATCATAGTGTACCTAAATTCATTGGCATGTGTCACTTAAAAGGTGTGACACCTGCCAGTGGATAGTGGCATGTGCCACTGACATTGTCGAGAAACACTTACACTGTCACGGTCTCGCGGACCATGTCGCCGTATGTTGTGAGACATTTATTTTTTTAAATCCAATTAAACATATTAAAGTTGGTCACATTTTTTCAAACATGTTAGGTTTGTGGCACGGACTGTTATATTTTGATACTACTGTATTTTCTTTTTTGAGCACAAAAACTGCCTGTAATTGAAAACACAAAGAATAAATCTATCATGGGTCACTACGAATACCGCATTTACAGTTTTTGAATGATGCTACAAGCACGCCGGTAGGTGCCAGTATAATTAGGCTAAGGGTGCGTTCACACTTGTCATGTTTGGTTCGATTAAAACGAACCCTGGTGCGATTGCTCGGTTAGTGCGGTTCATTTGAACATATGTGAACGCTGCCATCCGAACCCTGGTGCGCACCAAACAAGCGGACCGAGACCGCTGAAAAGATGGGTCTCGGTCCGCTTCCAAACGAACTCTGGTGCGGTTCGAATGATATATGAACGCAACACGGACCAAAGACATGCAAACGAACCAAAAACAGGAAGACAAGACCCTAAAAAGGACAGAATCCTCACGCATGTCGGTTTTTCTCATCATAGTCGCGAGTTTGCCCATGACAGGCATCAGACGCGCGTCTCCACGCAGCAGATCGTGTCTGTGTGTGTGACGGATGGATTCCCGCCGTATGGCAAGCCAAAGTACTCACAAACGCCTGGTCGGACGTCTGATTGCACACTGACGTGTAAAAAGCGCGCGTTTTGATAGCAAAACGCGCGTCCTCGACGTGTGATTTGCTATTAAAACGCGCGTTTTTGACGTGCGCTTTGGAGTGACCAAAAATGCGCGTTTTTGACGTGCGTTTATCATAACAAAAATGGGCGTCGAATAGTACGTTTTGAGTCAGACAAAACGCTCGTTATGAACGTGTAAACAGGTAAACCAAACAGGCAGTGCAAACGTGTGTTTGAAGTGTCCATCAGGCAAAGAGAACGCGCTCTTTCCTTAGGGTTCTCAAAATTGCATGTCGAAAGCGTGTGCTCACTCTTTAGGGCTTTGAGTCTGTTATGTTTTTGTCCGCTATAGGTTTAGGACAGCATTATTAAACTCAACCAAAACATGGAATTATTGAGGATAAATTTGGCAGATGATTATAAATGTTGAGTTATAATCCAGCATAATTAATATGAAATATCCATATGAAAACGTAAAACTATTATTTAAAATAGCCGTGGGGGGATGACAGGATAAATATACCTTCGATCAAATCCAAAACTTTGTAAGTTTGTAAGGAGCCAATAAAATACTACACCACATGCATGATCATTTTGGCTATATATTACGGTGGCGCATTGCCTCATACATAATCTTTTTTTCCCCCTCAATGATGTCGTTAAGACATCTTTTCTCGTAATAACGAGATGTTATGTTGTTAAAATGACATATTTTGTACGTGACGTGTACGAAACACACCTTTATACCTTTATCTGATCTATAGAGCTCATAGCCTAGATCAGTTCAATTTACATTTATTTGTTTAGCGCTTTTCACAATACTTAGGCCTATAGTTTTAAAGCAGCTTTTTAGGAAATGCTTCAACATTACAATTTGGAGTACCTAACCAGAATATCAAAATCAACCGAAGGCGGCAGATCCTTTTCCTATTTAGCACCTAAACTCTGGAACAATCTTCCTAGCATTGTTCGGGAAGCAGACACACTCTGTCAGTTTAAATCTNTCGTTGTGTGTGTGTAGCCTGCATGTGATGGTATTTTGGCCAGCTGGGAACTCGTGAAGAGCTTATAAAATGTGTAAAGTAGTCAAAACAGCGGCGGTATGGCAAGCCAAAGTATTCACAAACGCCTGGTCGGACGTCTGATTGCACACTGACGCGTCAAAAGCGCGCGTTTTGACAGCAAAACGCGCGTCCTCGACGTGTGATTTGCGTTAAGAACGCGCGTTCTTAACGCGCGCTTTGGTATCATGGAAAACCCGCGTCAAGAACGCGCGTTTTTGTGTACCAAAACGCGCGTTCTCGACGTGTGATTTGCTATTACAACGCGCGTTTTTGACGTGCGCTTTGGAGTGACCAAAAACGCGCGTTTTTGACGTGCGTTTATCATAACAAAAATGGGCGTCGAATACGTGCGTTTTGAGTCAGACAAAACGCTCGTTATGAACGTGTAAACAGGTAAACTAAACAGGCAGTGCCAGCGTGTGTTTGAAGTGTCCATCAGGCGAAGAGAACGCGCTCTTTCCTTAGTGTTCTCAAAATTGCATGTCGAAAGCGTGTGCTCACTCTTTAGGGCTTTGAGTCTGTTATGTTTTTGTCCGCTATAGGTTTAGGACAGCGTTATTAAACTCAACCAAAACAACATGGAATTATCGAGGATAAATTTGGCAGATGATTATAATTGGTGAGTTATAATCCAGCATAATTAATATGAAAACGTAAAACTATTATTTAAAATAGCCGTGGGAGGATGACAGGATAAATATACCTTCGATCAAGGCCAAAACTTTAAGTTTGTAAGGAGCCAATAAAATACTACACCACATGCATGATCATCTTGGCTATATATTACGGTGGCGCATTGACTCATACATAATATTTTTTCCACTCAATTATGTCGTTAAGACATCTTTTTTCGTAATAACGAGATGTTATGTCGTTAAAACGACATATTTTGTAGGCATATGACGTGAACGTATAGGCTACCTTTATCTGATCTATAATAGAGAATTTATCAGTGCCTTTATCACACTTCCGCACTCGAAAAGCAGAAGCAAATATAGTGTAAAATACCTTTCGATGCCTGTATCGATGGCAATGCCCATGAACACAATATTATTGTTTTATTGGCGTGAAGCCTATGCAGTTTCTAATAGCCTAATAAAACACAATTTTATTATTTAGCATTACTTATTTTCTGGAAAATAACTCGCACCTGATTATGCCACATGCACCAAGTCAGAATTAAGTTTTTGAGAGAAAAAAAATATCATTGTTGTTTCAGTCGCATTTTATTATAGGCCTATTCAAAAATAATTTAGCTAAAATACCGGTAAACAGGCCTGGCGCTACAGATACAACAATAATGCTATATTGTCATAGACCTATTTATCAAAATAAAACTGATAAATGAAAGTGGAGACAATAGCCTACCTCAAAAAAGGTCTACATTTCCAACATTTGTGTCATTATTCTTAAAAGTAGCCTAATGTAATTTATGTTTGCAGCTGTAGGTTTATTGGCCTCGATGAGTCTGAGACTCCCGGTCAGAGATTGTGTCTCAGACAGCATTAAATTATTCATGAATATTTCTAAATATTCGTGGCTTAAACAGCTGGAAAAATTCCTGTATAGGTATACTGCAGTTCAGTGGATGTTTTGCCTGCAAGGTTATTAGCCTATTGTTGACTAAAAAAACTATATTCAAAACATTCATGCTAATCGAAATAAACCTGAAATATAAGAAAATATAGCCTAAATATTAGTTGAAAATTATATTTTCAATATAATTTCTTTTCTCCACCCCTGACCTTCAACCGACAAGATTATGTTAAATTAGAATGAAACGAAATTAGAATGAGGAAAAAAATCCCATGGGTTTAGTTTAGGCTATAGCACATAGAAGAAACAACAAAACATGAGGATTCATTGCATCACATGCAGCGCTTCTGTGAACGGAGAAAAAACGAGATAAAATCTTATAAAAGGAATAAATAGCTTCTTCCTATATAGGCATACACGAAATATATTTCACCTAAATAATTAACATATTAAGAAAATGAAAGAAAAAAACTGCAACAAGTAGACCATCTAATATTCTGAGTTTTGATTCATTTTTGAGCAGTTCACGGAAAGGCATTGCTTGTCTTTATTTTTCAAGCAATGTTTTATTGTGTGAGTACAAATAAGAGTTACAATAATAGTTATACACAGATTCGAATGATGTGCTCTTATGACAATAAATGTCTGAGTATTTTAAGTTGTTTCTGCTTTTATAAGAAAATTCAAGTGAACGCGCCGGCGCCATAGACTATCAGTTTTCGTATCTAGCCTAATAACTTGACATCGCAGCCTGTTTATTGTCAAAATAAAATACAGTCAACCAAATACAGAAAAAGTTCCACCGCTCATTTCAAATAGTCTGTGTACAATCAGGGCTGAATTTCCCGAAACCTTCTTAACTCTATCATTCTTATACCTTAAGCTGTACCTTAACGTTAATAGGTGTTTCCCGAAACATTAAGTGTACCTTCTGTAAGTCATTCTTTCGTAAGGTTGGTCTGGACCACTCTTAATACCTTATCACTGCCGACAGCCTATACAAATATAATTCTGAAGCTGTAATACACCCAGTGTTCGATTAGGATAATGACAAAGAATAAAATGCAAAGATTCACTGTTAAATTCAAATGTGCTTTGGCGCTGAACCAGAGACCGACGCGCACTCCGCGCTTGTCATGTAACGTTATCACAACTATTCGGTGTTTTTAACCTCATCGCGCTTTATTTTAGGTTTCCAGACATTTAAATACACATTTGAATTAAGTAGGCTACTGCATAAAAAAAAAGACATTTATAGTTTGTTAAATTTAAATTAAACTGATGTCTACGGAAGCTGCAACAATAACCCTTTCAATTATAATTTGATGAAGTGTTTTTTTCAGATACACATTGTTTATGAAACAATAAAGTTTACTCTGTTCTTCTCCCAGTTCACCGGCCACATACTTTTATGTATTTCGGGGAAGATTTCATATATCCGACAGCTCTAACCGTGAAAACTCATCGCGCAACAAAACACATTCACTTCCACATATTTTACAATCGGAATAGTTAACAAGTTTGTGAAAAAAAAAAAAAAAAAAAAAAAAAGGATATAAACTATAAACGCGATACCTAGCTGCATGACGTGTCTCCAAGGAATTAAACTTTGTTCTAAAATAACTGTCGCCTTAAACTCAGGCTGATGGGGGCTCCGCGCCCCCAGAATATAGATAAATCACAATATAGATTTAGTTTGCAATTTGGATTACTTTTATAACATCCCATGAGTCCTGATAAATGCAATTTCTACTTCTGAAGTGCTTCTTTTTATAAAGAACACTGATTTCTCACATAATGCAGTGAAGCAGCCCCTGTATAGAGTGAATGATCGATTCTCGAGCCATCGGTATCAACCAATTCAGCCCTGGCGCCATGGACAGCACCTGGTAAGGTCGCACGCAGATATACCTTAAGCAACCTCATAAGGTATAGTTCGGGGAACACGCCTAGAAACGGTACATCTTCAGTTAAGGTCTACCTTTAGAGTCTTCGTAGCGCGCTAAGAGACAACATTATCGTGAAACCCAGCCCAGAGCGTTTAAATAATAAATAGGCTATAGGCTATAGCATCGAAATACATAGGGCATATGGAAACATTTGGATTTATGCCAAATGGGATTCTATTTAGCTTTAAATTAATTCGTTTTGGCTTGACATTTATAAATTATATTTTTCATTATTGTTCTGTTTTTCTGAATACCATTAAAGATTTGTATCGCGAGGGGAACTAAAAAAGCCTATGTAGTGGTGCCCCCCTGTGGGATTAAATGCCCCTATGCCAACCTGAAGCCGGGCTAGCCGGTAAAAAACGAAATCTTTACAAACAAATATGCTAAACATGTATTTTAGGCTATTTCCACAACAAATCCTTTAAATCGTTCTATACAAAATATAAGTATTAAATAAACATAAATTATATTGGCATTCATTACCTACAAACAATATTTTAAAGCCTAAACTACTTAATTTTGTTATACATTCAAGTTCATTTTACTGCACAAAGGAGTTTAAAACTACTGCAGAGTTAAAAAAAAAAAAATAGGCTAGTGTTTAAAAGATTACATGTATTGGAAAAAAATATTAAAAAGAAAATGTTAGCCACATATTGCCAATCTAGACAAATACAGCCAAAAAAAAGTATGTCGATATTCTTATTGAATATTCATTAATATTAGCAGGTTATTTAGAATGATTAGAAATAAATTCAATATATAGGCCTGTATTGTTCATGCATTTATTAAATAGGCCTATATCGCCCTATAGCCTATATTTTTTAAATCCCTCATTTGGGGCTGAGCCCCCCTAATATTGAAATAATTGACCCTGTTCCAAACATGTTTTTGCACATGTGAAGGGTGCTGTTTTGGGACATGAAAGCATTGTTTAACAACATAGGCGTAAATATATTTTAACGTCCAAGTGCTAAAAAACAATTGGATTTGTGCCGAATGAGAGCCCAACAGTTTCGATTTAAATAATTTTTTTTAGGCTTTTAAATAAAAATTGTTTGTAATGAATGCCATAATTTGTTTATGATTATTTTATACTTTTTATAACAATTTTCATTCTTTTTTTGTATTGAATACCACATCAGTTGCGCAAGCACCGCATTAACAGCTGACTTTTCTCCGTTCAAAGGACACACCGGCCATTCCAGCTGAACTAAGGCCTTCACGTCTTAATATGGAAAATAATAATAATAAAATAACAATCCCAAAAATGCATATACTGGCCATGGTAACACTGCAAGTGCGCGCTTGGCTTGAAGCAGCTAAACAAATAAAAATAATAAAACACAACAGAGACGAGCCCGACGGTCAAACATGTTTTTTTCGTGTTTTTTTAAAGTGCATTTTTACTCAGAAAGATAATGTAAAAGTGCTGCAATGGCATAAAAAACCTTAAGGTTAGCACAACGAAATAAACAAATATATTGCATGGTTATTTGAGATGTGTTGCACTAATTAGTAGGCCTAAACTTATTTATTTGTTCTTGTCCTTGCATTCGATTTGTCTAATGCAATAAATTTAATTATTATATTTAAGCTTTAGTTATATTTTAGGTGATGTTGCTGGGTAAGTGAATTAAGAACAGTGCTCAGTCATAAAAAAAAATATATATATTATGTTGTGTGTGTGCGTTAGGCGTCGGCGCGAGCACTTACATTTTCTTATAAAATCGGGGAAAAAACACTTACAATAAAAAGAAAAAATTGCCTGTAAAATAAAGAAAACAAAAATAATTTTCGTTTCTGTGGACTTCTCAAAAATGAACCGAAACTCAGCATATATAGCTTAGTCTATTACTTGTTGCATTTTGTTACTTTCATTTTGTTAATTTGTTTATTATTTAGGTTAAATAAATTTCGCGCAGAGGTTATTTATTCCGTTTATGATTTAATCCTGTTCAGAAGCTCTGCAGGTGTCTGAAGATGATGATGATGATTCCTCATGTTCTGTTGTTTATTCTGCTATTTGTTCATGTAGGCTAAAACTAATTAAACCCCTGGGATTTTATTATTGGGTCACAGACACGTATCCATTGTAATTTCGTTTAATTCTAATTTTATTTTACCTTGTGGGTTAATGAAAAGATAATGATCTTGTCGGTTGAAAGTCAGAGGGCGTTTTTCCCCTCTGACTTTCAACCGACGAGATCATTATCTTTGACATTGACAAAGGAACATTTCTAGTTTTCGTTTAGTTTAAGTTTTTATTTGTTATTTTTTTCTTATATTCAGGTTTATTTCGATTAGCATAAATGTTTTAATAGTTTTAGTTTTTGTTAGTTAACTATAATAACCCTGCCTAGGAAAAACATCCACAGAACTTCAGTNCTCTTCTGCTCTCCATGCGGCAGCCACATTCCTCGGCGCAATAAACTTGTAACTGAGGACTTCCCGGGGGATGGGGACAGACCCCAGAGTGAGCTTAAAACTATTGGTTAACTAACCAATAATTGTGTCTGATTTGCCTCAGTCATTACAATGGCATCCTCCTCCCTACAATAGTTTTCCACTCAAGCAGTTACAACAATTAGTGATGGGACGGTTGATACCAGGGCTCCGTGGCTCCGACGCTGTTTTCAAAGCACTATTGTATCACACACTGTTCCGATGTTTGTATCGAAATGACAATACCACGTGACTGATGACGTTTGAAGCTTCGAACGTCATGCAGTATCGGAAAGTCAAGACAGCTGGTTTGAAAAAATTGGCGCTTCAGCTGATGCATAAAAGGAAAATGCATTTAATCATGTTTTATTGCTGGGGTCTCAGAGACCCTGAACAGAACATAAGGGTTAAACAGCTCACCCAAAATATTTTTTAACTACTCACGTCAGTTATGATCACATCATTGTTTATTTTATATAATTGATCAATATGTGAAGTTGACCAGGTTACACATGACACGAGTTGTGGTCTCATTGTCACAAATTAATTTAGATGAGATTAGATCAGATTAGATAGAACTGATTCAAGACAAGAGTGATTCCGTGTGTCACGGACTTCCGAAGCTTTGGTCACGTGCTTTTTCAAACCGTATCTGCTCCGCGATAATTTAGACATGGTGGAGAAAACAAGTCTGACCACCAGATGTCGCTAATGCGCACTGTGTTAAAAGCTTCGAGTAAAGGCCCCGGTATACTTTAAACTAAGTTCTTTTTCGTTCTTCGTTTAGGGGTAAAACGAAGTTCGAAATGCGTGACCAGCGATATACGATATACGAACATCTGACGCCGCCCACACTGCTGAGATCGACGGTTAGATGAGTATGTAAATATGTGACATGCACTTTCTTCTCAGTAACAAAAAAAACACAACAAAAATGAGAAAACAGCAAGCATTTATTATAGAAAGCATAAGAAAAGCGTCTGATCATAACAGCATGGGAATGTTAGCACGAGCTCTGCAAATTAGCACTCCCATCACGTCACGTCTTCATATAGCCCTTTATTCAATAGATTGCTTAAAATCAAGCAGCTTTGCAGTATCAAACATGAAAAACAGTGTTAGTGCCTCATTTTTTTACAAGCACTTCATTTTGTACTACAAAGCGGCTATCCAGTGTGTTCATGTTTTCACCCACGGAGCTCTTAGCTCGACGAACTCAAACACACGAAATGAGTCAAAGATGCGTCCCGCGCAAGTGAAGGCGGAGCCTCAGCGCACACCTCCTATTACGTTATTGTCACAGACCAATGGAAGTACAAAGGTGTTTTGCAGCTGGAGCGACCTTTTCCTGAAAGTTCGCTTTGGCAAGCCGTTTCGAACTTCCAAAAAGAACACAAAACGAACTTCGTTTTGGCCTGATTTTGTTTGAAATGACGTCACATCAGTTCGTTCTTCGATTTCGTTTGAAATATACCGGGGCCTTAATGAACCATTTTTCGGCACAATTTGATGAAAGCCTCAAATGCTTCAGAAAGCCTCTGTTTCCCTTCACTAACAACAATAGCTGAAACACTCTGCTATTTATAGTGACAATAGTGCTGAAATGCTCTGTTCTTCACACTCTTAACAACTTTACCTTGACACTACCGGTAAAACAATCAACGAACACTTTAAGTACACAACAGCACTGACAGATGGCAGTTACAAGAACGGAACACCACAGCCTCTCTCACTGGACTGCCACTCTGCAGGTTCCTTTATACTCCAGCTAACGATCTCAAACAGGAGTCAGGTGGCACTCATTAGCCTGTCAAGCAGAGAGAACAGGAGGAGCAAGAGAGAAAGGAACACAGTATACACATACACATATACACAGGAAACACGATGGCAAGTTACATCATACAAACTAGAGTAACTTATGTCCCTATGGACGTAACATTATTTGCTACTTAAATCAACAACATTTTAAAAAACATCAAATATTAGATCAAACTACCTCAGAATAAACTTTGTGTTGCTGCCCGCAATCACGTCAGGATCAGACAAACTTGCATGTGCGTCTTGAAAAGCGGATATTTAGGACATTGCTGCGGCAAGTTGTTGTGCCATCTAGTGGTTTAGAGAAAAATAAAATCAAAGGCTCCTGTGGTAAGATGGTCGATGCAGTGGCTAACTGACAGCAATAGAAGTGGCAAAACTCCAGAAAAAGTCCATGGAAAGTTCTTTTATTTTCAGGATCCACAAGTTTCAACTAGACACAGCAGAAGCCAAGGCAACATGTCCAATGAATTGGGCAAGTTTAACACAGGGAAAAAAAATAAAAATAAAAAATAAAAAAAACTATTTAAAGTACAACTCAAGACATAACAAAAAAAACAAAAGAAAAGACTAAATGGTTGGCTACTGTCCCAACAAACACCCGTCATCTTGTTCAAACATTTCCACTGCTCTTTTATACTCTTGGCCCCTCCCTTAGTATTCAAACAGACCAATCATAACACTCCATTTGTTAATCAGTACATTTCACACTTCACATAGACTTTCAACCTCATAAGTCACACCCAAGATAAAGTTTTCCTTTAACCAAAGGCTTCTCCCCATAATAATTCATCAAAGTATACATGTAAAAGACATTTTAATCCACACATCCTTAATTGGGTAACTCCTCCCCTTCAGGATGCCATAAAACTGGTTTCCTGTTCGCGGGCCACTCCTTTTTGAGCTTTCCAGGAACCGGTAAGATACAATACATGTTAATATTCACACATTTCTTAATTTCATAACCATCTTGAATGTTTCACATTACCAGCAGTTACCATGGGATGTGCACCTTCCATGTTACTGCTTCAAAGTAAAACAAACAAAATAAAGATCTTACCAAACATGTCTAGGGTGTTTTCATTTGAACCATGTGTGCTACATCACATTTTCCCCCTTCTTCCCCCTCTGGATGATCTAAATTTTGCAAACGGGACAAATAATCAGCTATAAGATTTTTTTTACCCGGACAGTGCTCAATCGTAAATACATGGGGCTGCAGGGTCAGACACCAGCGCAGTATCCTTGAGTTACTGTTCTGCATGGTTTGCATCCACTTCAGAGCACGATGATCAGTCCGTAACGTGAATTCACGCCCCAGCAAGTAATACCGCAGGGAGTCCACAGCCCACTTGATGGCAAGTCCTTCCTTCTCAATTGTTGAGTATTTCCGCTCTCTTTCAAAGAGTTTTCTGCTCAAAAATAGAACTGGTCTCGCCTCATGAGCCTCTCCTTGGACCAGTACGGCTCCCAAGCCAACATCAGAAGCATCCACCTGTACAATAAATCTCTGAGAGAAATTAGGGTTCTGTAACACTGGTTCATTGCATAACAAATCCTTCAGGGCATTGAAGGCTTCTTCACACTCATTTGTCCAACAAAAATTAGCAGGACTCTTTTTAGTCAACTCAGTCAAAGGTGTAGCCAGTGATGCAAAGTGGGGAACAAATCGGCGGTACCAGCTGATTCAACCAAGAAAAGATCTCACCTGCTTTTTAGTTTGAGGGCGAGTAATATTTTGGATGGCCTTAAGCTTTTCCACTTGTGGTCTAATCTATCCATGTCCCAGCAAATACCCCAAGTACCTCACCTCCGTCTGAGCCCATGAACATTTAGTGGTATTGATGGTGAGCCCAGCTTCCTGAAGCCTCTTCAGAATGTCCACAAGATGCCGTAGATGTTCTTGCCAGGACCCACTGTATAACACCACATCATCAAGGTATGCAGCTGCATACTGCTCACATCCCGTAAGTACAACCTTTGGAAAGTGGCTGGTGCTCCATGTAATCCAAAAGGCATAACAGTGTATTGATATAACCCTGAGGGAGATAGAAAAGCAGTGTAGGGCTTGCAAGAAGGTTCAAGGGGCACTTGCCAATAACCTTTACACAGATCTAATGTAGTCATAAAGGATGCTTTACCCAGTCTCTCAATCAACTCGTCAATACGAGGCATCGGATAAGAATCAAAGCACGAGACACTGTTAAGTTTTCTGAAGTCTGTGCAAAATCGAACTCCTCCATCTTTTTTAGGGACCAATAGTATGGGACTTGACCACTCACTTTTCGATGGTTCTATAACCCCCATTTCCAACATGGTCTCGATCTCAGTCTTTAACTGTTCCACCATCTTCTCTGGAACTCGATAGGGTTTCTGTCGTATGGGTGCAGTGTCTTTCAGGATGATGTTGTGTGTTAAGATCTCGGTCCGACCCGGTCTTTTCTGGAAAAGAGAGGGAAAAGATTCAAGTACCACAGTTAGTTGCTGTTGTTGTTGGTTATTCAAATTTGAATAACATTCTGGGTCCTTCAGCAACGAACGAACTGGCTCCATATCAGATTCATCCTCTTCCTCCACTATGGCCCTCACCATCATCACTTGATCTTTGACATCCTCAGGACCTTTGAGATCACACATCCTCTCCTTAAATTCTCTCAAGAGATTAACATGTAGGACCAGCTTAGGCTGTTTTCTTTCGGGACACAAAATCTCGTAGGTCACTGGACCCAGTTTTCTGGTCACTACATACGGCCCCTGCCATTTGACCAACAACTTGCTGGTACTTGATGGTAATAATAGCAAAACTTTCTGTCCAGGTTTAAAATTCCTTTCCCTGGCATGTGTATCGTACCATACCTTTTGTCTTTGCTGGGCAGCAGCTAAATTTTCTTTAGCCAGAGTTCTAAAGTTCTCCAATTTGTCCCGCATCTGTAAGATATATGAAGCAATACTGCACTGGGCTGGTTCCTCTGCTGTCCACCCTTCTTTGAGCACGTCCAGGGGGCCACGAACTTGCCTGCCAAACAAAAGTTCAAAAGGTGAGAAACCGGTTGAACACTGAGGGACCTCTCTATAAGCAAAGAGAAGAAACGGAATCCACTTATCCCAATCCCTCCCAGACTCGTCGACAAACTTCTTAAGCATGTTTTTCAGAGTACCGTTAAACCGTTCGACAAGACCATCGGTTTGAGGATGAAATGGTGTAGTTCTAATTCCCTTAATGCCTAGATGTTTATACAATAGCTTCATCACTTTAGCCATAAAGTTTGTTCCCTGATCAGTGATAATCTCAGACGGAACTCCAACCCTTGAAATCAAATCTACCAAACATCTCACAATTTGCTTAACTTGTACTGAACGCAAGGGGTACACCTCTGGATATCGAGTAGCATAGTCACAGATCACCAATGCAAATTGATGACCCGAACTACTCTTAACCAAGGGACCTATTATATCCATCCCTATACGATCAAATGGAGTTCCAATAATGGGCAAAGGTTGCAGATAACTTCTATCAGCTCTTCAGACAGGTGCTACCATTTGACATTCAGTGCAAGTTTTACAGTAGTCCTGCACATCTTGGTAAATTTTTGGCCAATAAAATCATTGACTGACCCGCTCATATGTTTTTTGTTGGCCTAAATGCCCTGACCAAGGGATTGTATGACCCAGATGTAAAATCATTTGATGCAGGGCCTTAGGTACCACTAATCTAGGACTCTCAGTATCAGCCAGATACAAAAGGTTGTCCCCTCCAAACTTTGGTACCCCTAATGGCTTACCATCCACTTCACACACTTTTGTAAACAAGGGCTGTAAAGCAACATCTTCTTTTTGCAATTCCCTAAAATGATCAGGAACCTGCCAATGAGAGTTAAACTCAGACCCCGGGTCAGGAAAATTCTCTCTTGTACCCTATCCTCCTTATGCTTCTCTTGTCGTCTCTGTCTTTTACTTTTTCTATCCTTCCTCGCATTAGAAAACAGATCAGCATCAGCATTGGGAAGGGGTTGCAATCCTTTGGTCTTGGACCTTGTAACTACTGCACACCCTTTGGATACTGAACCCACCAAATCAGTTAAATAGGGAAAATCTTCCCCTAACACCACATCAAACGCTAGTTTCTCAACCACCCCCACCCTTAACAGGTATGCTTGTTCTTCTATCACTACAGTGACTTTAGCAGTTGGATAAATTTGTTCATCCCCATGTACACATCCCAAGCACACAGTATCACCATAGTTCAACATTTCACAATTTAGCAAGTCAGATTTCACCAAAGTTTGTGTACTACCTGTATCAACCAAAGTCCTGCCCAGAGTCACAGTACCTTTGCTGGTTCGTGGTGGCTCTCGATGTGCAGCCATGTACCTCTCCGCCAGCCTAGCAGCTTCTTCACCAGTCAGTGGTTGGTTCTCTTTGACCCATACTCTCACATCAGGTCGCAACACACGCAGATAGTGTTCCAGTATGATGGTTTCTCCCAACTGTTCCTTGCTCTTTATTTCTGGTCGCATCCACCTCTTATACAAGCCCTTGATGCGGTTGTAGGTCTCTCTTACACTTTCTCCCGTTGGCACCGTAAGACTTCTGAAACGCAGACGATATGTCTCCTCAGTCACATTGTACTTGGCCAGAACCGCAGCTTTGATGTCAGCATAGGATCCAGAGCGTTGTTCATCCATGCCTGCATAGGCCTCCAGAGCTTTGCCTGTTAACAGAGTTACCACTCGGGCTGCCCACTCATCGGTTTGCCATCCCCACGTTCTGGCAATGCGTTCAAACCGCACAAAGAAGCTCTCCACATCCTCACCTTCAACAAAATCAGGAATTCGTGGTTCATGACGTCTAAAAGGTGCTACTGGTGGTGGTGACATACCTGGCAAATGGTCTTCAGGTTGAGTTTGAGGAGGTTCTGAAAGCATGGCTCTTCCCCCTGATGACTGCGGAAATGTTCTGGGTGTAGGTAATGGGTAGTGAGATTGTTGGCTTAGCTGTTCGACTGATTCCCACCATGTCTTGGGTTTCTGGAAAATAGTAGCCTTTAAACCATTCAGTTCATCAAACAATATCTTTTCATTTCTTTGTTGTTGCTGCATAAACTTTCTCATTTCCAAAATAAACTCTTGACCCACCACAACACCTTCTGCTTCACCTCGGGGTGTACTAACTTTACCGGTCTTGGGTCTCACCACAGGTTCAGTCTCAGTATCTTGCACGTTCCTCACAGGAAACAAGTCTATCACAGCCTCCTCAGTTGCCCCAGCCTCCAACTCCAAATCACCTGCTTGAGCTTCAACAGTGTCCTCTTCCCCCTTAGACAGCAGGATTAGATGAGCTCGGGTAATCCTTTGAGGACCTCCACGTCCTCTAGTGGTCATCTTGAGGTTTGCAGTTTTTTTTCTCTTCCACTGTCAGTCACTCCACAAAGACTTCTTATCCCACTTCTGACACCATTTGTGGTAAGATGGTCGATGCAGTGGCTAACTGACAGCAATAGAAGTGGCAAAACTCTAGAAAAAGTCCATGGAAAGTTCTTTTATTTTCAGGATCCACAAGTTTCAACTAGACACAGCAGAAGCCAAGGCAACATGTCCAATGAATTGGGCAAGTTTAACACAGGGAAAAAACCAAAAAAAACAAAATAAAAAAACTATTTAAAGTACAACTTTAAATACATAACAAAAAAAACTAAAGAAAAGACTAAATGGTTGGCTACTGTCCCAACAAACACCCGTCGTCTTGTTTAAACATTTCCACTGCTCTTTTATACTCTTGGCCCCTCCCTTGGTATTCAAACAGACCAATCATAACACTCCATTTGTTAATCGGTACATTTCACACTTCACATAGACTTTCAACTTCATAAGTCACACCCAAGATAAAGTTTTCCTTTAACCAAAGGTGGTTGCTAAGGTGGTTGCTAGGTGGTTGCTAGGGTGTTCTGGGTGGTTGCTAGGTGGTTGCTATGGTAACCTGAGTGGTTGCTAGGCGGTTGCTAGGCAGTTGCTAAGGTACTTAGGGTGGTTGCTAAGGTGTTGCTAGGCGGTTGCTAGGGTGTTCTGGGTGGTTGCTAGGCGGTTGCTATGGTAACCTGGGTGGTTGCTAGGCGGTTGCTAGGCAGTTGCTAAGGGTTCTTGGGGTGGTTGCTAAGGTGTTGCTAGGGTGTTCTAGGTGGTTGCTAGGCGGTTGCTATGGTAACCTGGGTGGTAGCTAAGGTGTTGCTAGGCAGTTGCTAAGGTACTTGGGGTGGTCACTACGGTGTTGCTAGGTGGTTGCTAGGGTGTTCTGGACGGTTGCTAGGCGGTTGCTATGGTAATCTGGGTAGTTGCTATGGTGTTGCTAGGTGGTTGGTAGTTGTCACAGATAGTTACTATGGAGTTTCTATAGAGTTCTCAGCATGTTCTCAGCCCACTTTAGCACTTAGCTAATCACTATTAGCATGTAGCTATTCACTGCTAGCATGTGTATCATGTTGGAAGTCCAGATTGCTAGCATGAGTCAAAAGAGCCAACCGCCATGTCTCTACGATGTTCTGTTGCAGAGATATAGGCCTTGCTAAATGGTTGCTAGGGTACTCTGTTTGGTTGCTTGGGAGTGCCTTGGCAGCTGCCAATGACGATACTCCAAAAGGTGCTGGCCAATATAAGCCAATCCCCATGTTTGTACGCTGTTCTGACGCAAAGATATATATCTTGAAAAACGGTTGCTAGGGTACTCTGTTTGGTTGCTAGGGAGTGGCTTGGCAGCTGCCAATGATGATACTCCAAAGGCTGCTTGCCAGTATGAATTATATAAACCAACCCCCATGCCTCTATGATATTCAGATTTGAAGATATCCCTCTATGCTTTGGGTTGCTAGGGTGCTCTAAATGGTTGCTAGGGCGTGGCTGACATCTTTAAGGTGATTTGTGATTGGCCGTTTGCTGCCCCGAGTCAAATGAGCCCACCCTCATGTTTCTATGACACTTCTATCCAAAGATATTCCTTTTATCTTTTTCAATGGAAGTCTTTGGAACTTGTTGCTATGGTGCTCTATATGGTTGCTAGGGCGTGGCTTGATAGCTTTACATTGATCCTGAGAGACTGATTGGTTGCCTGAGTGAAATGAGCCCGCCCCCTTGTCTCTATGACACTGTGATCAATAGTGAGTGAGTGAGAGAAAGGGTTCTAAGGGCCTGCATGTGTGAGTGTGTGCGAGAAAGTGACAGTTGAAATTCAAATTTCTGAAAATTCCGCCATTGAAAGTCAATGGGACTTTTTTAGCCGCTTTTTCGTCCGCTGTGCAAACATCGTTGGTCCGATCGCTTATAAAAGTCATAGCACACCTCTCCTCAATGAGCCGGTCGATTTGACACCTCATTCATGGGTCTAGGACAAAAACTGCGGGACAAGTTACGCGCCAAAGTTTTGTCCAGAAGAAGAAGAAGAAGCAGAATAATAAGTATGCAGGAGAATAAGAATGGAGCTTTGCCTTTGGCAAGCACCATTAATAATAGTAATATTGATACAGCTATTAATAATAATAATAATAGGTCCCACTTTATATTAAGTGGCCTTAACTACTATGTACTTACATCAAAAAATAAGTACAATGTACTTATTTGGTTCATATTGAATTGCAAAACACTTTTGCTGCTATTGAGGTGGGATATGGGTAAGGTTAAGGCCAATTCACACCGCCCCGACAACAGCCAACAAACGCCAACAAACTCGTCTGTTGGAGTTTGTTGGTTCGGTGTGATACCCCTGTTGGCGTCTGTTGGCGTCTGTTGGCGTTGGTCGGAGTTGGTTTTCACCCGACTGAACATGTTTAATCGGCGTTTGTCGGGTCGTGGAATGTCTGCGCGGTGTGAACAGTTTTCCAACAGATGGCAACAAACTCTGACGTAATCTGACCTGGCCGCGCACCGCTGCCATGACGATGAGGCAAGTCCCTTCCCTTGCAAACACTACGAGTAGGTACTGGTCTTGTTTTGTAAATGATCGCAGTAGTGAGAATGGCAGGGTTTTGGACAAATCAGAAAGAAGAAAAACTAGTGTGCCTTTGGGAGGAGAGGCCAGAGCTGTATGCAGTGGGTGTGGCCGCGTATACCAATCGCGATGCAAGGGGAAATGCTGTAAGATCGATGGCTACAGCGCTTGGGATTTCAGGTTAGTATTTTTATGTTTTGCCTCAATACTTGAATACAACGAAAATATATATGAATATGTATTAATATAATAATCTTGAATGGATGTTATTAGATATGTTATAGTTATTATAGTTACAGTTATTATAGTGGCACAGTCATTAGATACGTTGGGCTATTTAAACAAAATTGACAATGTTAAGCTATAAATGTTATGTTACTGCACTATGAGGCAAATAAAGATAAATAAAATATTAAATAAATTGTTTGTTATTGTGTACCCTGTATGTAACATTAATGTCCTTTGTCAGTCACTGTTTAATCGATGAACTGCACTACTTGTTGTGTAGCATACGTTTTATACTTACTACAAGTTTACAAGGCCTAATTACGGGGCAGTCGTGGCCTAATTTACGGGGCAGTCGTGGCCTAATGGATAGAGAGTCGGACTTGTAACCCAAAGGTCATGGGTTCGAGTCTCAGGTCCGGCAGGGATTGTCGGTGAGGGGAGTGAATGTCCAGCGCTCTCCCCACCCTCAATACCACGACTGAGGTGAGACCCTTGAGCAAGGCACCGTTCCCCCAACTGCTCCCCGGGCGCCGCAGCAATGGCTGCCCACTGCTCCGGGTGTGTGTTCACGGTGTGTGTGTTCACTGCTGTGTGTGTGCACTTGGATGGGTTAAATGCAGAGCACAAATTCCGAGTATGGGTCACCATACTTGGCCACATGTCACTTCACTTCACTTCACAATTGTGTTGACCTGTGGTACAAAACTTTCAACCTCTGTAGTATCAATGCTGTGTGCAAAAAATAAAAAAATGAACATACAGCCCTTTTTATAGGTATATCCAGGTATAATATCATGTGCCAAACAAATTTAATGAAAATTGTTTGAAAAATGTTTAATTGTTTGTATTTCACAGAAGCTGAGGTAAAGAAGAAGATGGATAGTATGAGGACACAGTACAGCAGATACTTGAAATCTCCTCCTTCCGGCAGCGGAGGATATCACACTCCAAGGCAGGAATGGTTTCTGAGGAGACTTAAGTTTTTAGAGATGCACATCAAAAAGAGACCCTCAACATCAAACCTTGATCTTCAAAATGTGAGTTTATTCAATACAATATGTTGAATTAGGTGTTGGGGCAGAGAACTATTTACAGCAATTTAGCCCATTGTCATGGACAGCTCACCTCTCAGAATTAAAGTAGTCCTATCAACCTCTCCATTTAAAAATTTAACTTAAATTAAATTAACCATTAAAATGTACAGTTCTCATATTTTACTGTTAAATAATACTGTTTACTATTTGTTTAACATGTAATATACATTATCTGGGTATGGATGAAGAAAATGATTTACTATATTCTATCCCATTGCCAAGGAACAGCTCCTGCCTCTGAGTTAAAGTACTCCATCAGCCTTTCCCTGTTTTGTTTGGCCACACTGCTTGCATTCGTGGACCTTGGCAATGCTGCCTGTTGCAGGGTAGGGTCCTGCCTCCAGGTTTCTTGCCCATCCTGATCAACTTTTCCACACAGATAAGCATTGCCACATTCATCACGTAAATAGTTATGAAGGGCACATGATGCAAGAACAATAACCTCCACAACATTTGGATCAAGATTAATTGTGGTTAAAAAAACCCTAAATCTGTTCGCAAAGATGCCGAAGGTATTTTCAACAATACGGCGGGCACGGGATAACCGGTAGTTGAAGACTCTATGTTCTCTGGAAAGCCCTCTCCTAGCAAAAGGCTTCATTAAGTATGATTTTAACGGAAATGCTTCATCTGCCACTACAAAAAAGGGCAATGTCATGTCTGTCCCTGGCAATGGAGTGGGTTGAGGAATGTTTGCAGTTCTCTGCTCTAGAGACTCTTGCAGTGTTGAACCTCTGAAAACTCCATCAGACACTCTTCCATTACATCCTACATCAACATATAGAAATCTATAATTGCTGTCAACCAAAGCTATCATGACAATCGAGTTAAAGTGTTTATAATTGAAGAACTGTGCTCCGCAGTGAGGGGGGGTTTTAATTCGTGTATGCTTCCCATCCAAAGCCCCTAAACAATTGGGGAATTTTGTATTAGCTTCGAATCCTTCTGATACTTTCACCCATTCATCTGCTGTTGTAGGGCACTGGAAAAGAGAATAACACATTTGTAAATAAACTATGTATCAGTGTTAATTTCGTTGAGTAAATATTTTCGTCATTAATTTCGTCACGAATATATTTTTGCGGACGAAAACTAAACGAAAACTAAAAAAGAAGTCACTGATGGAGACTAAAACTATGACTAAATTGATTGACATTATCGTCAACGAATAAAGGACGAGACGAAAATAGACCGTGACGAAAATCCAATCAGCAGACGGGAGAGATGCGAGGAATGAACAAAAGAACCAATCGGCAAAACGGAACAGGCGAGACTGCATGAGAAGAGAACCAATCAGAGCCTGACTTATTGAGACGTGAAGCAAAGGTATTCAGTCTTTGACTGAGCTCGCGGGAAAACGGCATTGGAAGAGATGATGTGTAAAAAAGCTACAAAATGTCCACAGCCGGGAGAAAAAGAAGGGGAGACTTGTGGGCTCACTTCACGTTTGACGACGAACAAAACAAAACAAAGTGTAAACCATGCGGAGCGGTCATTCGTGGCAAGAACACAACCAATTTGAAAAGACATTTACAGACGAGCCACCCGGACATTTTCTCAAAGGTAAATTCACAACGATGTTCTTTAGTTTGAGCTAAACAAAATTGGAAGACTGCAGTGCGTAGATGATGTTGTAGCATTAAATGTTACGAACTGAAAAGTACTGTAAAATAGCTCCTTCAAGTTAGTTGAGAGCACCATACGAATACGTAAAATTATGCTACATACATTTGATTAATACTATTTCATAATGTTCTACTTGTTGACAATATCACAAATATTTCTAGAGTCATGTGAACGTGACTGTTCACATCCTATCATTATACATACTAATCTAGCAATATTGTGGTATTTAAAACATACAATATTGCTATACAAATGAATACCTTATAAAATCTTGTTACTTTTTTTATCCACCTAGCTGCCAACTTATTAAATATTTACTTTTTTCACTCTTTTATTTGCGTTTAGTGCTTTAATATTTACTGCTTGCGCAAATAAAGTGATTGCAATGAATAAATAATATAAACGTATTTAAACAATTTTCCTTTTTTATGTCACAGCTACAGAAGTCTCCTGATGAAGGCGGTGAACCAAGCGCAAAAAAGGCAAAAATGTCCAATCAAAACATTGCAGAAGCACTGTTAGGTACTACAAAGTACAAAAGCAATGCCAGCGAACAGCAAGTAAAAGAGGAGGCTATAGCAAAATGGATTGGACGTTCAGGGTTACCATTGACTACAATAGAAGATGAGGACTTTATTCTCATGATAGAAACATTTGATAAGAAGCTGACAGTGCCAAAGAAAACAAAGATAAACAATCTGATTGAAAAACACTATGAGGAAGAAATGACAAAGTTTAAAAAACGACTGTGTGGTGCTCGTAAAGTGTCAATTGGAATTGACCTATGGACTAAAAAGGGACTGTCTGCATCATTCCTTGGCATAAGTTGTTGCTTTTTTTGTGTTGATCAAAACAATCCAGAACACATCCTGCTCGCTCTTGAACAAGTTGCCCATCCACACACTGCCCAGTCCATTAAGGCCTGCGTGGATAAGTGCATGCAGGAATGGGGCATTTCAAATGACAAAATTGTGACTGTAATAACGGACAATGGTAGCAATATGGTAGCAGCATTTAAACACAGTACTCAAGAAGAAGAAGAGGCTAGCTCAGATGATCAAGAGGAGTCCCCCCGAGGTGAAAGTGATTCAGAGGAGGAGACTGAAGACCATTGGTAAGCCACTTTTATTCATAATTTCATTTGACAGTAAGTTAATGTATTACCTCATTTACCTGATATGTATTTACTTTCTTTTTGGTAGCTATCAAAACATGGAGATGGATATGGAAAGGATGCCATGTGTGGTTCACACGCTGCAGCTTGTGGTCCACATGCTAAACAAGGAGGCAAGTGTGAAGCGAATCCTTGACAAAGCACGATCAATTGTGAAGCTCTTTCGCAAGTCATCTGTTGCAACACAGAAGATTTTGGATAAGTGTGGCCTAATTGTTGTGAATGATTGTCCCACGCGCTGGTCAAGTACATATTACATGATTGCACGACTCCTCAAAGTTAAAGATCCTCTTTGTGAAATAGCGAATGAGATGGGGTGGGACAACTTGCTCTCTAGTGAGTGGCTGAAGCTCAGCTCATTGCATGAACTCATGTTGCCTTTTGCCGAACACACACAGACTCTTCAGAGTGACACGATGTCTATGTCACTGATCGTCCCTGCCCTCTTAGATTTGCATAGCCACCTTACTGATTTTGAAGAAAACACAAAGCATCGGGATTTTGCCACTCTAGCACGAAAAATGAAAGCCAATTTAAACCAGCGCTTTGCCTGGGTATTGGATCCATCAGATGAAAAGTTCTCTCCTCTTGTTGCAGCTGCTTTCTTTCTCAACCCTACTGTGTGTGATACTCTCCTTGATGTGGCTGATGACAGTGTTCAGGAACTTTTTAAGCAGGCAGAGGGGTATGTGGTCCAGTGCACTCAGAGTCAAGAGACTCACCCTGATGATGATGATGTGGAGGAACTGAATGGACCAGAGCCTGACCCTGGACCACCATCCTCCTCCTCAAGGCAGCCAGTCTTCAGATTTCTGTCCAAATGCCGTGCAAAGCCTAAACCAAAGTCCTTCACATGTAGCATCAGGCAGCAACTAAGCAAGTATAAGGAGGAGCTCTCACAGCCCATTACTTGTGATTCAGGAATCCAGTTTTGGCTTGGGAAATGTGACACATTTTATCACAGCTTGAAACCATTAGCATTAGATCTGTTAGCAATGCCGGCTTCGCAAGCTTTTGCAGAGAGAGTTTTCAGTGTCACAGGTGACCTTACCAGGGGAAAGCGTAACAGAGCAAAAGTCACTTTAGCACGAAGTGCTTTCTTGAAAATGAATAGAGGTAAATAAGTGTTAGTATTCTGTGGTTGAATTGCCAGCATTGTGGTAGCAAGAAGAAAATGTCGTTCAGTGCACTTTAGATTCAAATTAAAAATGTTTGCACTTATTGTTCAGCTCAGCTGTAAGCTTTAAGGTCCTGGACCTAACTTTATTTTTCTTTTATTGATGGTGAATTGGCAGCTAGTTATTGTTTACATTACCATAACAGTGTTTGTTGCTGCATAAAATCTTTTGAATTGAAATAAAGACACAGTTGTGTTGAAATAAAGTTGAATTTGTGTTTTATATATTTTGGTTAAGTTTGTTTCCTATACCAGCGGTAAAAAATTGTCTAGTCAATCTGTTATTGATTTTAGTCTTATTTTAGTCGACTAAAATACCAAGCAATTTTAGTCGACTAAAATACCAAGCAATTTTAGTCGACTAAAATAAGACTAAAATTAAAACAAATCAGATGACTAAAACTTGACTAAAACGAAAAAGAATTATAGTCAAAAGACTAAGACTAAAACTAAATTAAAATTTCTTGTCAAAATTAACACTGCTATGTATTAATAATTTTTAAACAATATTTTACAGGACTCTACTACTTCACTTGAGGAGGGTGAAGGTGATGACAGAGGAGAGGATAAAGAGCAGGAGAAAGAAGAGGAAGAACTACTCGGTTACTAACGTAACCTCGGTTCCCTGAGATACGGAACGAGTACTGCGTATGGGGGGAAAAGTCTCCCTTTTTCCCCGCTACTGAAGCCTTTTCAATAACGCAGTGCAACTGCATCGTCATTGGTTCACTCATTGCAAGTCGTTGAACCAATGACGGTGCGGCTTGGCTGCGCGGCCTATGGCGACAGAGCGCGCGAACTTTCCCGCCGAAAGGGGCGGGGAAAAGCCCCATATAAGAGAGCAATTAGCCATAGGCTACTCAGGCCTTAAATCGACTGAAGCGACGACACTGAGCAC
>RJVU01017965.1:4190-18485 GCA_003731715.1 Anabarilius grahami
TTAATTTCCAACATATTTTGGGTTCATTTTAAGCAAGAAATACAGTAATTTTTAAACAATATTTGGGTTAAATAAAACTACCCAGCAGGTTGGGCAAACATTTAACCCAGCCACTGGGTTAAAACAACCCAATTGCTGGGTTTGTCCATTTTCAACCCAACTTGGGTTGTTTTTAACCCAGCATTTTTTAGAGTGTATGTTAAATCTTTCCATGAGTAATATCTTGTGATCAACGCAATATATTATGTTGATTTTGGATTCATTTTAATTGTAAGAATCTGCTTTAAATAATGATGTGCATTTTCTATGATCTGTGCATTTTTCATTAAGTTATGAGCACGTGAAATCTACATATACCTACATATCGGTCCCTTTCTCTATGTCAGAGGAAGTGACATCGCTTGCGTCTGCGCAGTGCGACCTGATGCATTTACATTTACATTTATGCATTTGGCAGACGCTTTTATCCAAAGCGACTTACATTGCATTATACTATACACTGTTAGAAAAAAAAGTACAAAATTGTACCCTTGTGATTTGTACCTTAAGAGACCAGTTTTGTACCTTTATTTAACAGTACAAAAATTGGGCTTTGACAGCGTACAATCGTTGACTGTGATATATATATATATATATATATATATATTTTACACACGCTGAATTAAAATCAGAATTTATTAAATCCTTTTCATTTTCACATTTTACAACATTTCATTTTAAACACATTTTTAAATACTCCACATGAGTCCATCTTGCCGGGTGTTAAAAAGTAACACTGAAGCAGTGTTAAAGTTAATGAGATAATTGATTGATGATTGAGTGATTATTGACAATTAGTGGAGACACCTGATGATAATAAGCAGAATCACTGAAGAAACAACAAGAGAAAAAAAGAGAGACACAACAACTACAACTGACTTCCAGCCATTAAACATTATTACACTTATTATTAACCAGTTTGATTTGATTTCTGTCATACATCAACAAAAGTTCTTATTGAGAATTAACAGATGTTTAGATGATAATGTTTTAATGAGTTTAGTTTGAAGTCACCATGATGGTGAAAAGCATTTCCTTTAGTTGTGCTCTTGACTCTATTTATTAACATTAATTTATCTCTGGCTGCTCCGACTTTGTATTTATAGATCACATTTGATATGGCCAGAGAAACTATGATCTGAGCTGTGTTTCCCAAAAGTGCAGTGAGCCAAAGTTGATCAATTTACAATGCCTTGGGAAGCAAAGTCATAATGGTTGTGTTTTCTCATTGTGAAATGGTCAGGTTCATTGGTAACATCCAGTATCAACTGGTGATATAGATGTTATATTATTTCTTTATAGTAAGTCTCTGTTACCGCTTGAGATCCAGCAGAGCTTTAATAATCTGAGGGGTTTTTTTGAAACACACACAGACATCAAGAATCAGCATATGACCCTCAACAATGGTGACAATCAAACAAAGTGCTTCATGTTGCAGTGCATGATGGGAGCCACCAATCAAAACTCATCCATGGCTCCCATCATGCATTGCTGCATGAATAAATTATGCAGCTGAATTGTCTTGTAATTTCCAAGAACATGAAAATGTTCAGTTTCCTTAATGTTAGTAGAATGTTATTTAAAGGTTAGTATGATGTTCCTGAAACATTCTCTCCATCATTCAAACACCTGCTGTGAACAAACACTGAAAGAAAGAGAAATAAGAACACAAACTACAACTTTCTTCTGCCACAGCCTTAGATGAACTGAAGATAAAAGACATTAAATCTCTGAAGATCTGATTAAACAACTCCACAAACAGCATTACCAGCTTCACTTATTACTGACCAGACTGACTTTATTTCTGTCACACGTCTACAGAAGCTCTTATTGAGAATTAACAGAAGTTTAGATGTTTGGTTTGAGGTCACCATCATGGAGGTCAGTGTTTGCTTTAGTTGAGCTCTTCACCCTTGAATATTATAGATTTGCTTCTTTATCAGCAATTGCAGCTCTTTTCAGAAAGCATGTCTGCACTGATAAAGCAGGTCAACATGTATATTTTTATATTTTTTTTACAAATGACAGCATTAAAGTGATTTAAATAACTGAAAATCAGCACCTCACATTACAATATTAGAGAAAAAGACAAATGTGATCACATAACCAACACCACCTGATCATCTTTTCTCTTTACTTGTCTGGCTGTTATAACTCAGTTACAGCAGCAAAACAAAATCTAATATTAAAGTGTCAAGGGTCAAGAGCTCAACTAAAGCAAACCATGATCTTCATGATGGAGACTTGAAAATGTTTGATTTTCTCCTTTGGTGATTCTGCTTGTTAACATCAAGTGTCTTCAATAATGATCAATCATCACTCAGTTAATCACTTAATTATCTCATTAACTTTAACACTGCTTCAGTGTTCATTTAACACTCTTATTTTAACACTTTAACACTCTTGTCTCTCATATACTCCCAGGAGAGTTTATTTAGTTTTGCTGTGTGGGTGAAATAAACATATGGCAGGACTTTTTTTTCTGACCCCTGGACTTTACACCTGTGGTTCAATATATAAGCAAGCACAGATTTGCTCATCTTTTCCTGCATTAAGCCTAAAAACCAGATTCACTGGATTAACTTGCATTAAAACACATGAATGTTTTCATTGTTCTTGTGAATGAGCACACACGCACGCAAACACACACCTTTGTTTGACCTGTTTACTCTGACTTCTTTAACTGCACACATAACTGAGTTTATAAGCTGCATGTGTCATTTGAGCCCGTCTGTGTTACAAGGCTGTTACACGTTTTAATGCAAGTGTAAATTATGAATAGAAATAAACATGCATCATTTTTGGTTAATCTGAAAGGACGTGTTCTAAACTCTATTAATTTGTGTAATGCGGTTTTATATGAGATTTAAATGTGTTCTGTGCTTAATAGGAAGCCAACTTGACAAAAATGTATTACATGTATTAGAATTACAAACAGAGCATCTTATTTTGATTAAATTAAATTAAGTATTAGATATTTTCATTTTGCCAAAAAAAAAGTAACGTTCATTTGATGTATTACATTTAAACAGCAATGTTTTGCATCCTTGAGGTGAAATATATGTAGGTGTTTTTATTGAAGAACACCAGATAATGCAGTGTTAATTATGTTGCGGTGAAGAGTTTCCTCTTGTTTCGAGGAGAATGTTGTGATTGGAGCGACTTTGTTATCAAGAGAAGTGAACAAAAAAAAAACGTTTTTCTTCCTTTCTTCCCTTTTTATAAACCCTTATTGCAGTGGTTCACAATCTATTTTGAGTGAGGCATTTGCCATGGTCCGTGTAACGCTTTGCAGTTATTTGTTCAGTTTGCACTATCAAAATGAACCAAATGAAAAGTTGGCTTCAAACTTTATTTTTTTCATTTTTTAGAATACTTCTCAAATTGTCACTCAGTTTAATTTTCGATTCTACAAGTTTGGGTTGTTGAGTCCGAATCGGCAGAGGTGGAAAGTCCAGGGGTCAGAAAGTAAAAGTCCTGCCATATTTTTATTCCACCCACTAAAGCATTAATGAGATAAATAAGTGATTAATTGTGTGATGATTGAGCATTATTGAAGACACCTGATGATAACAAGCAGAATCACCAAAGGAGAAAATCACAATTTTTAAGTTACCATCATCGAGATTAGGGTTTGTTTTATTTGAGCTCTTGACCCTTGACTATTTAATATTAGATTTTGTTTGGGCAGTTTTAGCTGCATTAAAACCAACCAGACAAGCAATGTTAAAAGATGGTCAGGTGGTGTTGGTTATGTTTCACATAATCATTGTTTGATCTGAATCACTGAACTAATTTAGAGCCCAATCTCTGAGTTAGATTTACATTATTGATTACAGCAGCACTGTGATTCTACAGCAGAAGTTCCAGTTTTTTAAAATAATTCAAATTTTTTATTGAAAGTTGTTCTAAAGCAAAAATCACCCTCATTCAGAGACACAGACATGAAGAATCAGTCTGTGAATCTCAACAGTGGTGACTGTCAAAAAGAATGTTGCAATGCATTCTGGGTGCCACCAATCAAAATTCATCCACGGCTCCCATCATGCATTGCTGCATGAATAAATTATGAGCTGAATTGTCTTAGTAATTTTCTTTATTCTCACTATTTTATTTTTTGCTGTTTTTCTGTGACTTTTTAGTAGCTTGTTTTCTAATGTTCAGAGTTGATCTGTTTATCAGAATATGTTGCTTGTCACCGTTGTTGAGATTCACAGGCTGATTCTTGATGTCTGTGAGTGCCTAGAAGAAAGATTTTTCTCTTGATCAGAACAACTTTTAAGAAATCCTTCAGATTGTATTGATAAAGTTGATCATCTGCTGTAGAATCTCAGTGCTGCTGTAATCAATAATGCAAATCTAACTCAGAGATTGGGCTCTAGATGAGTTCAGTGATTCAGATCAAATAATGATTATGTGAAAACATAACCAATACCAACTGATCATCATTTAACGTTGCTTGTCTGGTTGGTTTTAATGCAGTTAAATCTGCCCCAACAAAATCTAATATTAAAAAAAGTCAAGGGTCAAGAGCTCAACTAAAACAAACCCTAATCTCGATGATGGTAACTTAAAAATTGTGATTTTCTCCTTTGGTGATTCTGCTTGTTATCATCAGGTGTCTTCAATAATGGTCAATCATCACACAATTAATCACTTATTTATCTCATTAATGCTTCAGTGGGTGGAATAAAAATATGGCAGGACTTTTACTTTCTGACCCCTGGACTTTCCACCTCTGATAATGCAATGTAAGTCGCTTTGGATAAAAGCGTCTGCCAAATGCATAAATGTAAATGTAAATGTAAATGTGTACACAATGCAACACAAAGACCAGCTGTTCATCTCCTAGAGCTGCTCCACCTGTTCTTCAAACAGAACCTGTTCCACTACAGATACTTCATTAAAGTCAACCAAAGTTTGTTTTTTTATATGATCATTCACACAAAACTTTCCAACCCTTACAGTTTGAACCTGCTTCGGTTCAAATCATGCAAAGGCATAACATGAATGAGGAACAAGATGGCAAAAGATTTTAAATGTGGAAAAAAAAAGAAAAATCGACCCAGCAATCTTTTTACATGTTCAGTTTTAAATGAGGGGACATGTATAGGATAACTTGAATGTTATTTTTTTGCATGAACTATCCCTTCAACTTTCATATTTTATTATTCAATATTTGCATTACATTATCAAATATTTGCTAAACAGGCTGCCCTACACTCTCAGAAAAAAAAGTACAAAATTGTACCCTTGTGATTTGTACCTTAAGAGACCAGTTTTGTACCTTTATTTAACAGTACAAAAATTGACCCTTCAAAAAGGGGACAAAATTGGCTTTGACAGCGTACAATCGTTGACTTTAATGAGATATATATATATTTTACACACACACACATGCTGAATTAAAATCAGAATTTATTAAATCCTTTTCATTTTCACATTTTACAACATTTTATTCGAAACACATTTTTAAACATTCCATATGAGTCCATCTTGCCGGGTGTTAAAAAGTAACACTGAAGCAGTGTTAAAGTTAATGAGATAATTGATTGATGATTGAGTGATGATTGACAATTAGTGGAGACACCTGATGATAATAAGCAGAATCATTGAAGGAAAGAGAGAAAAAAGGTGTTAATTCATGTTTTATGAATGTTTCATTTCAAGTCACCATGAAAGAGGTCAGCGTTTGCTTTAGTTGGTCTCTTGACTCTTTAACTTTTATTAATAATTTTTCTCTGGCTGCTCCAACTTTGTGTTTGTAAAGCACATTTGTTATGGTCAGAGAAAATATGATCTGGTCACAATATAATTTGATGATGATATAATTGTCATGTGATGGCCTGATGAGTCTAAATCTCTGACTGTGTGTTTGATGTGTTGCTTTAGTATTAATGATTGTAGTCCTGTGATTTTACAGCTTGAGATCCAACAACAGTATGACTTTTCCTTTTTTTTTAAAGAAAAAAGCTTCAGTGTTTAAACACACACAGACATCAAGAATCAGCATATGATTCTCAAGAACGGTGACGATAAATAAATACAAAATACTGACAAACAGATCAACTCTGAACATCACAAAACAAGCTACTGTCACAACAAAACAACAGAAAAATAAAGCAAACATGAACAATCTACGAAAATTACAGGACAATTCAGCTGCATAATTTATTCATGCAGCAATGCATGATGGGAGCCATGGATGAGTTTTGATTGGTGGCTCCCATCATGCACTGCAACATGAAGCACTTTGTTTGATTGTCACCATTGTTGAGGGTCATATGCTGATTCTTGATGTCTGTGTGTTTAAAAAAAAATCCCTTCAGATTATAAAAGCTCTGCTGGATCTCAAACGGTAACAGATTTACTGTAAAGAAATAATATAACATCTATATCACCAGTTAATACTGGATGTCACCAATGAATCTGGCCATTTCACAATGAGAAAACACAACCATTATTACTTTGCTTCCCAAAGCATTGTAAATTGATGAACTTTGGCTCACAGCACTTTTGGGAAACACAGTCAGATCATAGTTTCTCTGGCCATAACAAATATTCTCTACAAACACAAAGTTGGAGCAGCCAGAAATAAATTAATGTTAATAAATAGAGTCAAGAGCCCAACTAAAGGAAATGCTTTTCACCATCATGGTGACTTCAAACTAAACTTTCATTAAAACATTAACATCTAAACATCTGTTAATTCTCAATAAGAACTTTTGTTGATGTATGACAGAAATCAAATCAAACTGGTTAATAATAAGTGTAATAATGTTTAATGGCTGGAAGTCAGTTGTAGTTGTTGTGTCTCTCTCTTTTTCTCTTGTTGTTTCTTCAGTGATTCTGCTTATTATCATCAGGTGTCTCCACTAATTGTCAATCATCACTCAATCATCAATCAATTATCTCATTAACTTTAACACTGCTTCAGTGTTACTTTTTAACACCCGGCAAGATGGACTCATATGGAATGTTTAAAAATGTGTTTAAAATGAAATGTTATAAAATGTGAAAATGAAAAGGATTTAATAAATTCTGATTTTAATTCAGTGTGTGTAAAATATATATATATCTCATTATAGTCAACGATTGTACGCTGTCAAAGCCAATTTTGTCCCCTTTTTGAAGGGTCAATTTTTGTACTGTTAAATAAAGGTACAAAACTGGTCTCTTAAGGTACAAATCACAAGGGTACAAATTTGTACCTTTGTACCATTTACCCCTAAAGGTACAATTTTGTACTTTTTTTTCTAACAGTGTAGCCACAGAGTTTATGTGTGCACACTGTTAGATCTTGCCGGGCTTTTTTACAGCATAATACTGACAACACTGTTGCCAGTAACTTACTTTTGATTGTACAGGTATTTACTGTAATCTACAGTGTGTTACTATAAAGATACCATGCACTAAATTAAAACTTGTGTTACGTCATTTCATTTGCAGAATCCAACTGCCTCAAATTGTCAGAGTGCCATTTAAATTTACAAACTAATTTGTATTATATGCTAATCATATGAGCACATTATTACTACAAACTTATTTCCCTTTCAAGGGAACTCGCGCTGCGTCAAGCACGTCCTGATATTGCTGAATTAGATGCGTTCCTGGGTCAACATAATTTGTTGATCCTGGAACAACATTCCAGTCTGAAAATTTAGTCTTAACCCTATTCCTATTCCTACCCCTAAACCTAACCCTACCCATAAGTTATCCCAAAAATCAGAGGGAAATGATAGATGAATAACACTGATGTAGAAGCACCACTTTATGATTTTAAGCCTAAACTTGACATAATCTGTAAACTTGTCCCTCAAATCTGATTGGTTGATTTGAATGTTGTTCCAGGATCAACTAAAATGTTGACCCAGGAACATGTTGAACTCAGCAATATCAGGTTATGCCTGCGTCAAGCACTTTGGGAATGCCTGTGCGTGATTGTGTCGTGAAGCACATGAAATCTGTTCAATGGCGTGACAGAATGTCATATAATTAGCATTGTATCGAGTGCTGTCAAAATATTTTTCTCCAGTTGAAGTTGTTTCTGCATTCATTTGGAGAGAAACAGTGAAATTATTGCAATATAAAAATATAAAAGAGGGGAGAGGTGTTGTGAGGGGCCTCCAACAAATATTTTGCCTAGGGCATCCAAATGTCTAGAACCGGCCCTGCATAAAATACAACTGTTACATATATAGTTATGTTTGTAGTAATATGATGGTGCTTGTGTCAAAAATGATTTATGACCCTTTGATTTATGATATGACAGGTGTGACCTTTTGCCCTTCCGTTTCTGGACTGTGTTTATGACAGGAAGTGTGACCATCTGTTTCCGGACTGTGTTTATGACAGGATGTGTGACCATCTGTTTCTGGACTGTGTTTATGACAGGAAGTGTGACCATCTGTTTCTGGACTGTGTTTATGACAGGAAGTGTGACCATCTGTTTCTGGACTGTGCTTATGACAGGAAGTGTGACCATCTGTTTCTGGACTGTGTTTATGACAGGAAGTGTGACCATCTGTTTCTGGACTGTGTTTATGACAGGAAGTGTGACCATCTGTTTCTGGACTGTGTTTATGACAGGATGTGTGACCATCTGTTTCCGGACTGTGTTTATGACAGGAAGTGTGACCATCTGTTTCTGGACTGTGTTTATGACAGGAAGTGTGACCATCTGTTTCTGGACTGTGTTTATGACAGGATGTGTGACCATTTAAACATAAATATGAAACTGCATTTTCTTTAATGGCTACCAACACGTATTGTACAGTACAGAGAAATTTCATAAGAAAGATCAAGAATAATTTATTCTTAGACTTATATTTAATATTGGGGGCATTCAAGTTATTTGACATATTTTAATTTTTTTTAAAGTAACGCAATAGTTACTTTCCCTGGTAATTAGTTACTTTTCTAATGATGTAACTCAGTTACTAACTCCGTTACTATTTGTGAGAAGTAACTAGTAACTATAACTAATTACTTTTTTAAAGTAACGTTCCCAACACTGGTGCCGATGCATGATCTCCATCTGCTGTTAGTCTTCTTCACCAGCAGGTGCCGCTAGAGGCTGTATAAGACCAGAGCAACGGCTAGTAAGTCATCATTCATTCATAAAAACAGAAATAGAGCAAGCGGTAAGTGAATGTGTGATGATTATCAGGGCCAGTATAAATGCAGAAAAGCTGATAAAGACACAAATGCTGCATTTATGTTTAATTCAGTGTCTTTACGGTTACTGTGCCTGTGTAGGCTACAGCTTTCTCTACAGTGAACGAGATTATAACGTTATTCTCCGATGCGGGTGTGCAGATCAAACGTTAAATCTGAGCTAGACATATATTTCTCTCTGTTGTTTAGTTTCCTTAACTTTATATCACAACACCGTGTTGTAATACTAGGGTTTCCCTCATCCGTCATAGGATTCCCCTGCCATCAGGACATATAAAACGCTTAACACAGCTTAATGGACTCGTACAGTGATATAAAAGACCAAACTTGCACCTCATTTGTGATGTAGGTTATACTCTATAGGCTCCAAGAAAGCAGATAATGGTATAAAGTTGATTTAAGACATTTGATATTCGCAAATTTAGGGACCGTCTCTAAAGTTACGACATTGGTATACACGCTTCTACCTTCAATAGCGAATAACTTACTGTCACAAAACCAACTTACTAGCCGTTGCTCTGACCTTTGTAAACATGCGCTAGCGGCACCTGCTGGTGAAGAAGACTAACAGCAGATGGAGATCATGCATCGGTGCTCTACTGCTTTTCCTGCAGTTCCCAGATGTGAAATGTTGAATTTTCTGCCGAATTTGAACCACTGAATTTGTGGAAGCGAATTTGTAAAGCGAAATAAAATGGACTGAAAATTGCTAGTCGAATTTTATAGGTTGTATTTTTAAACAGACTGAATCTGTTGGAAGTGAAATCTGAAAGGGGAATATAAACTATTGAATTTTTAATAATGAAAATGTGTGTGAAATATTTTTAATTGAAATATTCACAGCTTAAATATACGACCATGTTGAATTTCAGCCCATAAAAATGCAAGCCTTAAAAATACAACGCATCTAAATGCAAGCACAGTTAATGTAATGCGTATTTTTTTTCAATTAGTGCAATTCAACAAGCTTTTTATTTCAAAAACATTTGGCATTAATTTACTTCCATATCAAGGCCTTTGGTTTCCACACATCCAAATTACAGACACAGTGAGGACCTAAATAAGAATAATTTGCTATATAAAAAGACAATATTTTATAATCAAATGCAAAATCAGTACCAAACATGGAGTTCTGTTCTGCTAAGTAATGATGTGGACTGGAGTAACAGAACTGAATATTTAAACGCTTTGTTCTTAATTAATAAGAAAATGTTACGTTTTGATTCCTGTGGCCTGTTGCACAAAGCTGGTTTCAGTTGCTACCCAGGTAAGTTCAAGATTAGTTTGAGTAAACTCTGGTTTTTCGGGCTTATGAAGGTGGATTGGTTTTTAGCGGGGTTCATTGCTATGGTAATTTACGCTCCCCAGCTAACCTGCTCCGGAGCAACTTTTATTCTGAGTTAGAGATCACAAACCCAAACTCGACCAATCAGCTGTGAGTAAAGTGACATGTATCTGATGCAATAAAGCCACTCCCCCTGTATCTCTCGCTCCAAATTAAATCAGTTTTTAGTGAAAATATTTTAGAGACAAAATTGCTCAACATTTGCCGCTAGTTATTCATTATATAATAAATAAATTAAAATTATGAATAATTCATGACATATTCATATAATTAGGCCTATTATATTAATTGAAAATATTAAACTTTGCTTTTAAATTAAAATAAATATAATATATGCATAATATATAAAGCTTTTAAACAGATTAAGCTTACATGTATTCTTTTGAGCTCTTTGTGAAACTGAATAAATTATAAGGCCTATTGGTTTGATTCACATGCATTGATATAGTCAGATATTTTCTTTCAGCTGCCTTCTCAAACTTTCACTGCATCAGTGTTTATTCCTGCTTTGTAAATGTGTTTAATTACATATTTTTCATAACGATCTCTTAATCTTCAGAAGAGACATGAATCTCTCGCGAGAAGTGAATCAAACCGACGTTCTCCTTGTTCCATGTGATTGGCTGATTGCTGCACATGTCACACTTTCAGGTGCATGCGCTTTTCAAACTCTGGATTAAACCTGAGTTGACAGAGAAAGTTGATAATCAGCATCATGGTACCAACAAAGCCGGATAGAGGTGATTTGGTCATCATGGTACAGGCCCCAGGTTGGATTTATCTGGATTTGTCAACTCCAAACCTACTCTGAAAGTTTTTTCAACTACCTTCATGCAACAGGCCACTGGAGTCTTCTGGCACAATCACATCTTCCATAATTCCAAACAAGCCCTGAGAACAAACATCCTTCCCCCTCCAAGGTTAATTTATTTTTAGGATTTTATCACCTAAAACATTAATTTCATTCAGGTGGAACAAAAACAATTGGATAGGATAGAATAATCCTTTCACGCTGTAATTCTAAGCAGAATCAACTGATATTCCCCCAGTTTCACAGACAAGGCTTAAGCTAGTCCTAGAATGAATGCATGTTTGAGTTGTTTTAACTAAAAGTCACTTGAACTGACATACCTTTAAATCAGTGCCATTGTTTTGTCTCAAGATGTACACCAGTACACCAGTTTTGTGTGTGTTAATTGAACAAAGGTTTAATCCTGGCTTAGGCTAAGCCCTGTCTGTGAAACCGGGCATATGAATGATAATGCTGCCCTCAATTTTAATCTGGAGCCTTGCAAACTTAAAATAAAACAGCACATTGTAATTGTTGTAGGTTAAATCTATTTATTACCAAGGCATTTGTCAGTAATACAGTGAAAATGGAGGGAAATGTGAATAATTGCACTGCATGACGATTAATGGTGTGCCCCTAAATTTTCTGCTTGTGCACCTAAAATTTTTAGTAAGGGGCTACAGTGCTCCTGGTAAAAAAAGTTAGTCTGGAGCCCTGCCTGCGTTATTTTGATATGGTCTCCCCCACAATGATGCTGCACATTTGCGGCCCTACAGAGGATGAGCAGTTTGGAGAATGGATGGAAATGTGATTTCAGGTTACATCTTTTTTTTTTTTTGATCAGTTTAAAACCACTGATCTAAAACTATTCTTTGTGAGGAGATGGAGTTGAAGGGCACTTTCAGTGATGAAACAGTGAACACTGACCCGAGGTAAGAAGAGAAAACACAGGTACTGAATGAAACACATAATAAAGATTGGCTGAATCCTTTGATTAATATTATCAGACTGAAGATCCAGAAAGCAGCCTCTCCTGAAGCCAGCTGTGTGTCTATTAAGAGTAATAGATCCATGGATTATCCTCCTCGATTTAGTGATGGAGCAGTGAACTCTGACCTCTAGACTATACAGCATTGGACACAATAAATTGACTCTAAATAATTTTAGCACCAGACAAGACATGTAATTTTTTTCATGTATTTACTGATTATAGTAGGATGAGTCAGAGAGCAGCATCTCCTGAAGCCAGCTGTGTGTCTGTGAAGAGTAACAAATCAATGGATTATCCTCTTCGATTCAGTGATGGAACAGTGACCTCTGACCCCAGGTAAGACAAAATACTGATACTGAATATCTCATAAAGGACATAAACAGAGAATGGATAAATCAATTGACTGATGTTATAAGACTGAAGATCCAGAAAGCATCATTTCCTGAAGCCAGCTGTGTGTCTATGAAGAGTAATAGATCGGTGCATCCCTATCTAGTGATTCATTTTTAATCTGTCTCATGTAAATATTTTATTGGCATGTTGCTGTTTTGTTCACTCTAAGTAGAAATGTGTAGAAAAATAACACATATTATGTGGAACACTCTAGTTTACACATTTTGTGTCAATATTGCATAAAAATGTGTTGGAAGAATTCAATTGTTTTATACATATTATGTGTAGTTTTAAAGAACACAACCTGTGTATTTGTTCACAGCATCAACACAATCTGTGCAGCCAAGAACACCTGTAATGTGTTAATATTACACATTTACACAACTTTGTGTTCATTTCAGAGGTGAAGATCAGACCTCCAAAACCAAAACCATTCAAGACCAGAGGTGTGGACGAGACCAGACTTTCCAAGACCAAAACCAGACCATTGAATCAAGATAATTCATTAATCGTGTGACTATTGAACATTAATGATGAACACCTGCTGTTAACAAGCAGAATCACCAAAGGAGAAAAAAAAAAATCACAATTTCAAGTCACCACCATGGAGATCAGTATTTGCTTTAGTTGAGCTCTTGACCCTTGACTTTTTTATATTAGGGTTTGTTTGGCTGTTGTAACTGAGTCATAACAGCCAGACAAGCAAAGAGAAAAGATGATCAGGTGGTGTTGGTTATGTTTTCATATGATCACAATTTGGTCTGAATCACTGAACTCATCTAGAGCCCAATCTCTGAGTTAGATTTACATTATTACATTATTGATTACAGCAGCACTGTGATTCTACAGCTTTATCAATATAATCTGAAGGATTTCACAAACAGTTGTTCTGAGCAAAAAAAAAAAAAAAAAAAAGTTTTATTTTAGGCACACACAGACATCAAGAATCAGCCTGTGAATCTCAATGACGGTGACAAGCAACATATTCTGATCAACAGATCGCATTAGAAAACAAGCTACTAAAAAGTCACATAAAAAAAAAAACTGAAAAAAATAAAATAGTGAGAATAAAGGAAATTACTAACACAATTCAGATCATAATTTATTCATGCAGCAATGCATGATGGGAGCCACTGATAAAAGGCTGGACCATGAAGAGAACAGAAGGGGCTGCTTCACACTTGAGGCTGCATCTCCGACACCAGAACCAGCTGATGATGCCTCCATCGCTGTTATTGCCTTGACTGAAGAACTTTTCAATACTTATACTTTATTTAATTACTTGAATAGAATGTTTGTAGAATATATATAATGCTAGTAATATTAATGTAATAAATAAATGAGCTTATAACTTTATAACTAAACTCGGCCTCATGTGACATTAATTTAAGTCGTTGAGCCTGAACAGACCAGAAGTCTTCTGTCTGATTGTAAGTATTTTAAAATGCTTATCAATTTAGATCAGATAAAACAAAAGTAATGTCCAGAAGACAACTTTTTAATGTCTTTGTCACAAGAGTCATACATTGAAAAGACATCCTTTTTTTTTTTTTTTTTTTA